>JBAMJV010005662.1:7500-253788 GCA_037951105.1 Echinarachnius parma | reverse complement strand
GTGCAACACTTATAACATCGAAGACCACGAAGAGCTCGTTGTCCACTTCCGTGCTGGAAACCTTGGTTATCCCCGTGTTATCAGCCACCATGTTGTCGTAGCGATATAATCGGACATCTGATTCCAGTGTTAACGAGCCCCCCAACTTGTAAGCAGGTGAAGTTTGATGATTGGAGGGATTAACAGGGTTCGATGTAACACTTTGAATTCCTACAGAATGAAGACACCAGAAACACGGCTATATTAAAAACATTCAAGCAGCTAGACTCTGTGAATTGTAAATCACAAATTATAGTCGAAGTAAAATTAAAGGACACTACATAATAGTAATGCTACGGACCCCACTTCAAATCGTGGTCTGCTTGCTATACATAATGACCGCAATTCATAAGGGGCAACATGTCATAAGGACCACTATTCATAATCTAAGTAAAGGGTCCACTATTCATAAATTAAATCGGGGTATCTATTCATAATACGAAATGAGGGTCGCGATCCATAATGTAAGAAGAGGGTCGCTATTCATGATACCTAATCAGGGTCGCTAATCATGATGTAAAAAAAGGGTTAATTTTCCATAATACGAAATCGGGGTCGCTATGAAAGAATTAAGAAAGTCAACCTGTTCTGTTTTGTACGACCCTATGATCCCTATGAGTAGTGCACCCGATTATGAATTATGAATAACGACCCTTCCTCTTCATTATGAATCGCGGTCACATATTCCATTATGAATAGCGACCCTTTTTAGCGATCCGCATAGGCGTACCCTTTCGAAATTTAAGTGGTCTCGAGGCCACTTTTAAGTTGCTCTCGACCATCATAACCAATGGTCTCGGGCCCCTGAAAAACAAGTGGTCCCTGGTCTCGCCTTATAAATTCTTGACGGAACCCCCCCCGCCCCCCCCCCCCCCTCGAAAAATGTTGGTCGAAGAAATAAACCCCCCCCCCCCCGTTCCCCCCCTCTTGTACTCGACTAATTCTTCCTGCCATTGCCAATTGATACCTTGTTCACAGTCAGGTGGTAACCAGTTAGGAAGGCATCCCCCGTTGCATGTTCCTATCACCCTTGTCGCAAGCTGAATCGCCGCAGTGACAGGCCTCCGCACAGTTTAGACCATAACGAGGTCCTGGCAGTCCTGTTCATATAACATTGAAAATGAGATAATGCAACAAGGTTTTTAAAAATCAAGTATTTCATGAATGATTTAATTTTTTCCTTCTTATGTTTTGACTACATAATACTTGAAACGAAACATATGATATATGATATTCATTCGTATTTGGAATTACAGGTAAACATGGTAAAGATTTATGTATCGGAAAACTGGCAAACTATCTGCAAATATCTACCTATCTATATGTGGGCAACCTCGTTCTCTCCGGTGTGGCACGAAGAATGTTACCATACCAGCCGTTAACGATATTTATAGGCGTAAGAGGCGGGGGTGGGGGTTAGGGGGCTGCAGCCCCTGGAGTTTTTAAAATGACCACATTCGGGCAAAAAGCACCCGAATTTCCGGCAAAAGGCACGTCATATTATAGGGCAAACATCATATCGTATTTGGGCAAATTGATATCATAAAATGTTATTCAGGCAAAAGCATGCCATATTCGGGCAAACTCATTTGGATTTGAGCAAATTCATATTATATTCCTGGCAAAGCATGTCATATATCGAGCAAATTCAAATCGTATATTCGGACATATTCATATCATATTCGGGCAATAGTATGTCATAGTCGTGCAAACTCATATCATATTTGGGCAAAATCCATGTCATCATCGGGGAAGAGTCATAATGAAGGAGCTCATTTTTTAATTGTGACTATTCTCTTTCTGTTTGTTTTTTTTGCTTGTCAGGTGACAATAGGGGGTAATTGTATTCAATACAATGGTAAAATTAATGGTATTCTCTAATATTCTTAAAGATCACTATGGAAATCACTTTAAATAAATGTGTAGCCTATCAGGGATAGTTTTTACATGTGGATCCCGATATAACAATCATTTTGTCATTGGAAAAGCCATTAAAACAAGAAATCAGCTTGAAATTTACATTTGGGAACGCCCACTAAAAATGTCTCCAGAGTGACATTCTGCCTGTGACCTCATCTGTCAATCACAACTCAGTTCACTTATAAGATGAACAATGCACATTCGTCCAAGATGAGGCCTGTTCACAATAGTAGTCACATGTTTTAATACACTACCAACTAACACACTTTGAATTTAATTAGCTGTTGCTATGTCAGAAAAGCCAAAAACCACATCGTAAGTTCACAGGAAATGCACTCATCGTCTGACCTTTATGAAGAATGCATGTAAGCTATTGTGCGCATATTCTTTTCGTCATTTTCTGTCATGCTAATGTAAGCTGACCAGTGATGGACATGTGTCAATAGCTTCATAGTGCTTTTCTTGTCTTTATGGTGGTTGTATATTCCATGAAATAATAATTATAATTGCTTATCATTTCAATACATGTATAATAAGCATTTTTTTCCGGAATCAGAATGAACTCTACCTGAGCAGTTGACATGTCCATTATACACTTCATATCCGGCGGGCACAGCTCATCCCGGGACACTGTCCAGTGGTCTTGTCACAAGCAGTATCGTTTAGACATTGACACTTCTCAGTACAACTGGGGCCGTAGGTAGCCGGTTGTACATGTATCGGGAACTGTGATTGAATGAATGTATTGTTGGAGAACAAAATTATTGCTTCTTTACTTAAACGTGTAAACACGCACCATTAAAGGAGTTACCTGTGTGTCAAGCGATAATGCACCTTTTTATAAAAGGTGCAATATTAAGTTGCTGTTTTTATTAGTGTGTACAGTTGTCTAAACAAGGCCAGGCTAGTACGTGTTAGATGAGCGTTTAATATCTTATTTATATGGCCTATTACCAGTATTAATTAATTACACAGGAAGTTTTGAGGGTGTACTCAATTGTCTAACGTGTTAAAAAAGTCAACTAACAGTAACATACATACAATTTAAATTAAATTAACACTTCATGTATATAACAATGACGATAGAACATGTACTAATAAAAATAATAATAGGTATAATAATAGTAGTAGTACTAAATAACAATTATAGAAATGTTTAAACACTGTCAATGCATTTGAATTATTTAACGTATTCAGTATTTTGTATAAGTAAATTGTGACTAACCTCGATAAGCATGGTTTGATACTTGTTAGCTTATTTTGTGAATGTCTTTATTGTTTTAAAATGTATTCAAGTATCATAACGATTGTTTAATACCTATATAGTTATCTTTCATTTTATTTATTTAATTTCAATGTAATTGAAGTCTATAATTGTATCTATCTTATCAGTTGTATAGGCATATCATTTGACGTACTTTGGCAGTTTTCCCCCGACCAGCCATCAGCACAACCCGTGGCAGTGCACAACCCAGAGTAACGGTTACAGTCAACATCACCCCGGCAATGGCAGCTTTGCGTGCATCCAGCTCCATATTCACCACCATCGCATACTGCAGAAAGCAAGTCAAAGGATATTCAATTTTACATTAAATGTAGTGGCGTACGTAGAGTAATCAGACTGATGGGGGATAGGGGGCGAGAACACATTGTGTATCTCTATTTCCATAATGCTCCTCATTGTTTGAGTCATATTATTGGGATATATACACGTGCCTCCTTCCCATAAAGCTACGCCGATGATTGATAATAGAAGTCTGTGATCAGTGTATCGCAAATATTTTCAAACTCCGGTTCTCCGTGAAAACCACTTATTCATTCAATTTTATAAATGTGTACTTCGTCCCGAGAAGCCTCGAATATACCAATGCCATCTTCAATGTCGTCTATTGTCGACCAGTTTCACAAAAAGTCCATTCAATTTAGTAATTTGTTACACATTATCATAATAATCACATAATTTTGTATTGGTTTGTAGATGTTGGACACTTAGCATGTAGAAACTAAGACAGAGCATATTTCGATCAGAAACTGAGTTCTTGGGGAAGAAACATAGAAGAGAGGAGGACAATTCGACATGAAATGAAAGCCTGCCCTTGAGTTGATTTTTTTTTCGTGATTTGTTTGATCTTTATATTTGTATTGCTGAACATAAACTTTACCGAAAAAGTTGATGAAAGGTTGTGAAGCTTTGACGAGTAATTTTTGTTTTCTGGTGATGTGACATCGCTATTTCAATATAAATTCAGTGATGATGATGATGCCCGATGATGATGAGCTGTGCATGATGGAGAAGTACAGAGGGCGCTTTAGTAACTTGCTTACACATGCAATGTCTATGTCCTCTGTCCTCCAAGGAAATTGTGTGCATGCCCATACCCTCTGGTTTGACCAATTATATTGTAAATGTAGATCACAGGGGTCCGTCGAAAATATGTCTAAATCTTGGCGTTTCAAACAACTACCAATATCAATTTGTAAATGTGTCACTGTATCTTTCGATTGAAACCTGGTTGACTTGGTACTTTTTGAGCAGTGTGGAATTACAAATTTTTACCATCTGCAGTCATCAGGGGTCTAGTAATTATGTCACATTGATGAAGCTTGATTTTGAGAGGGGAAGCTTGAACTATGGTGAACCAGTGGTGAAGCTTCAGACCTGGCGAAAACTGAAACAGTGAAGTCTCACCTATGGAAATAGTTCAAAGGGTGTGAAGCCTGGACTAACACATTTGGTTATAAAGTTATACTTTACCTATTGTATGTTTTTGTAAAGCCGCCGGGGGGGGGGGGGGGTCTGTCCTCATTGAAAGGGGGGGGGGGGGGGTTATCATGCGTGACCAAGAAAACGAGTAATTAGGGTGTTTTTTAACGATCAGGCGAGATACTCGAGTATCTCGTTTAGGGTCTCAAAATCACCCAAAATCAGGAAAAAGGGTATCTTTTTTAGGCTGATGAATTACTCGTTTAGGGTCTCAAAAAGATGAATTACTCGTTTAGGGTCTCAAAAACTCAGCTTACTTGCTTAGGGTATCAAAAATAGTTATAACTTGCTTTTAATAGGGGTTTACAAAAAAAATTACTTGCTTAGGGTATCAAATATAGTTATAACCTGCTTAGAGGTTTACAAAAAATTGATTACTTGCTTAGGATATCAAAAATACTTGCTTAGGATATCAAAAATACTTGCTTAGGGGTTTACAAAAAATTGATTACTTGCTTAGGGTATCAAATTACCGATAATCATACTTACTTAGGGTGTATTTTTTGCACCACGCAAATACTCGTTTAGGGTGCTTTTGGCAAGTCCTTGGTCACGCATGATACCCCCCCTTTCTATGAGGACAGACCTCCCCCCCCCCCCCCCCCAGGTGTAAAGCACGTGAAGTGGTGATGAAGTCCTGACCTTAACATAATTGGCTTAGGTTAAGAAAGGTGAAGGCTTGAGGAGGGTGGGTCCAGGCTTCAAATTGACGCCTGCAAAAAAGTACGGCATGGATTATATTCATATTGAGGCGGAACATAGCTGACAGTGGCATTTGTTGTGATGGGGTGTGGTCATGTTCGATAATAAACACTAAATGTCAATTAATCAATTTGTTTGATATTATAAGTAGAATGCTCAATTTTGTCCCGAAAATACCTTCTGCTTACACTGAGAAGATTCGTGCGTTAGCACATGTGTTTAGGGCACACCTCACTTTTGAAAATATTAATTAATCGTGTGAAATAAAGTTTTAATTTTACACCGCGATCACATTTTCCGTTATATTCTGCTTCAATATGAATACAAACAATGTCATACCAAAGATGATAAAGAGCCTTCGGCGCTTACGTTTTTTAATTATTCCCAACAAAAAGGGGGAACCGTTTTAATCAACACCCAGATTTGCTTTCAGAATTTGTCGGCACTCGGCTGGACTATTAACTTAAATTACGGTATGCCTACTCATGTTTTTCGCCAGAGTTCTTAACATCCAAACTTTCTTGTTGTGGAATATTCAACGTGGTGTACCATAAGTATTATAAACGCATACATATCTCTTCATCTCTCAACTCTCCTTTCCCACTTAATGATTATTATGTAATATGTAATACCAATGACACACAATGTGAAGCAATTTGCAATTCGTGAATCAAACAATGTTGACGCGTTATGATCAATCACTATTTTTTTAATAGTAAACAACAACCGCTCAACTCATGAAATCGATTAAAAATATCGTTGTCTTGTAAAACAAGTTCAGTTCCTTATGGATATCCTGCATAAAATGCAGATAATTTGTAGTAAACAATATTGGCTGATAATAATATAACTGATTATTTTTGTATATAATATAGCGCATTTCATAACCGTTAAATTTGCACATTAAGCCCGCCGCACACTGTACGATTTTGCCACGATTCACCGGTCGTAAGGCCTTACGACTGGAAGTGTGACGTCACATACCTGCTCTACCCAGCTCTTACGACTGATCGTAGAGCCAGTCGCAAGGATTCGACATGTTGAATTATTACGACCAGTCGTAGCACTTTCAGCCAATCACAGAACAGTATTCAGAAGTTGATTGATATAATGACGCAATGCATATCATGTAGATTGTACATAGACGAAAATATGCAAGATGGCTACGTTTTGGACTCAAAAAATGGATGAGAGACTGGTGGAATTATGGAAACAGTATAGCTCTTTCTTCGCTGTCAGTTATCCCTTTTTATCTGCATAGCAACAGGAATGTCCAGAAGTAACCCTGCAGTTTACGGGAGGATCGCTGGAATTTTCAGGTAAATATTGCTCGATTTGCATGAAGAACGGATTTCATATTATCACTGATGCACTGAAATATCGCACGCAGCGGTAAACGGTGTTTGTTTACTATGCCAGAGCTCTGGGGGACTATTCGACAGTTCACCGTAGCCACAACTGGGCTAAGTAAATTAAATTAAGTCCAAAACAACCATCAAAAATCTTTATATTCTGCTACCGGTAGACGTTCGGATATAAACACGCTAATTAAAAAGTCCAATATAAAAGAAAATCCAGGTACAGTTGTTTAAACTGCTTGTAGTTGTAGAAGGTATTTTGGAGATGTTCAAATTTAGATTTTTAGACATGTCTCATAACTTTTAGACTAGTCATGTCAGTTACATTTACAGCCCCCCAGAGCCCAAACAGAAGACTAGAGTCGACTGTCCTGTATTGGGCTTGGACTTGGTCCTGCCCGGCCCTGGACTGGTCCTACTTACTACTTAGTCTTACTAACTCTTAGTCTTACAGTAAGACTTAGTCTTAAAATAGTCCTTACTTATTATAGTTAGACTGTCGTTAGAATAATGATATTAGAGAAGTACTTCATAAAATATAAATAATTATAAAGTACTATTACACTAAAAGGCCTAAATTATCTAAAGACAGTCTAACTAAGTTGTAAGTAAGACTAAGACTAAGGCTAACTAAGACTCTAGTCTAGAGTTTGTAAGACTAAGCAGTACCAAATACTACCAGTAGTGACTGCCAGTACTAGTACTAGTACTAAATATTACGATTATACTAGTCTAGCTCTAACGTACGGCTAGACCAGCAGTAACAGGCCAATATCTTATTCTTAGGCTGTGACCTTTCCCTTGGGATAATTAATACAATTATTGACATATATATTCACTATGGACTATCTTAAAATGTTCACCAAGGCAATGACATCGTCCTACTCCTAGTCCTAGTATATTATTCATACCATAGGCTAGGCCTAGCTCTAGCCTAACCCTAGCCAGCCATGGCCCAAATAGGCTAGGGCTAGACCACGGATTCGCCAAGGCTTAGGCTCACATACTCGGGCTCAGCCATGGTACTCCATACCATAGATCACAGTACTACCGGTATAGTTGATTTTCATACTTATTTATCACTGGCGTAAAAAGGTGTAAATCAACGTTGATGAATGACGGATACTGTAGACAGTGCATATGTACATGTAACATGTGTGACTGCATATTAAAATAGCATGTTACAGTATTCCAGAGAGTGCAAATGGAACATAGTATGATCAATTATAAATTTCGAAGAAGTAATGTACTATGTTGAAGTACATGATTCATTAGTTTACAGAAATTAAGTGCAGTACAAATTAAAATAATTTACATTGTTAACTTACATGTAATTGCTAACCGAAGTGCAACTTGATAAAAACACAGCTAACTGTAATTGTACAGCTAATTGTAGAATGTAGTATAATCTATAAATATAGTTTTGTCTTAGTACATATAGGGTGCTTCAGAAAATTGTGTTTGTGATAATATACTTTGTAATGAAAAATACTGAGTACTTTTCACTCTTTTTTTGTATGACAGGAAAGGAAATCAGGAAGAGAATGGTCTCTTTGAGATCCTGGCAAAGTGGTGCTCCAGCAACATTGTGAACACTGAGGCAGAACTGGTTCATCAACAGATCGTCGTTCTTGGAGCCTAGTGTACAGGCCAGAACATCAAATTATATTCTGAAGGTACTTTATTAAATTGAACATTCCAATAATATGAAAAATAATGCACTTTTTACATAACTACAATGTTCTATTGATTCAAGAAATTATACTTTTAAACTTAACTGCAATTTTCAGAACAAATAATAACATACCGTAGAACACCATCGTCAAGCACCCCCAAGCACCAATATGCATCTTGCTTTTAAAGAGCGCCCGCTTTCTGTCCAAACGGGAAACTTTAATCAAGAATGCAAATAATGGTGAGGAATATTCATGAGGATAATAATGGAGGTGAATCTCATGGAAACGTCTTTAAAAGCAAGATGCGTATAGGTGCTTGGGGGTGCTTGACGATGGTGTTCTACGGTAAATGGTGGAATGTAACGCTCAGTGGTGTAGCGACGGGAGTACCGGGGGGGGGGGGGGGGGGGGGGGGTGTATGCACTTCCTCCCCCCCTCCCCCCCCCCACTAATTTTGAAAAGGGGACATTACAAAATAATATGGTGTGCCCCACCCCTCCCCTCACCCACCCACCCATTAACAATCTAGCTACGCTACTGGTAAGGCTGGTAGGCAACATTTTCACATGCTTCACGTCTAGGGCACCAATGCAGTATGGAAAGTTCCAGTTTTTTCAAGTGCATCTCCTTATCATACTTGTTTTGTATTTAATTTGGTCCAAAATTATAGGACATATTTTAAAAATCTTGTTCTCCTATTTCATTTTACAGATGCCTGAACAAACAGACAGTCCAGCCACTCCAGGGACCCAGGAGATATCTGAATCTGAAGCAGTTCAGGAACCTGGACCGTCCCATGAAGAGCCATCATGTAGCCAAATGATGTTATAAAGATATTTAAAAACAAGTAATGATAAGGATGTTTATTTGATTGGACCTTTATACAAAAAATAAATAAACAGGGCCCAGCATTGCCTACTTTATTTGAGATCTTAAATAGGAAACGCAATAACTTTAGCTTGCTGTTACTGATAAGTGCATGATTCCTGGCACTTTTGGTATTATTTTGGGTTTTACTAATAATGGCAGTAATTAATATTTTTCTAACCACTGTCAACTGTCTGGCCACTGGAGGCCGGTTATGTAACGTATGTTATTGAATATGATGCTATGTCAAAATAAACACATTTTCATGATAAGTGATGCTTAAGAGGAAACAAACAACTTGAAGTGACTGGAATTATGCCCGAATCACTTACCCTTTTGTTAGAATTATACTCGATCATTACTTGGTCATAATTATGACATTAATTTATCATGGAATTTCGCACAAGACTTAGTGGAAATATCAGATTATAGAAAATATAGATTCTGTCAAGTTTTCTTTATTTATTAAGACATATTAAAACTATGGTATCTCTTTTCTAGATGAGGATTTGAACTTTATTTATAATATTGTTTTTAGCTATTCAAGATCAAAACATTCAATATGGTCCTGTTGACAGTATTTTGTGTATCGGACCTGGAGAGGTTTCAAGATTTTGTTTTATCTATTCATGTTCTAAATGGTTTCTATATAGAAAATTCATTGAGGTTGCCACTTTGGTAACCATGGGCAATCTTTTGTTAACAAGCATTAGAAGGATTATTAGCTTATTTGCATAGTTCTGAAAAAAAAGGTAAGATGTTTTTTTTTCTATGAATAATATAACATTGATCAAAACATTCATTTCAAAGTTATTGGAGCAGTGCTCATTTGCATGTGCCATATTTACACCCCAAAATCTGAGATGGCTGCCCATAATTTGCATATTTATGAATATAATTGATCTCCATTGCTACAACCTCTAATACGCTATAATTCCATGTTATTATTTTTCAATCATGTTTTAAATATTTGTTATATATTTCAGATTAGTTGCCACCTTGGCAACCTCTTGCAATGCTGCATATCAACTAAAAACAGAATTATACCGGACTAATCACAGATCAACTCAAAATACTCATACTGACACCTAATATTTACAGACGGGAAAACGTTTACCGCGAGGGGGGGGGGGGGGGGGGGGGGTGGGGGGGTTCACAAAGATCTTAAGCTGAACTTAAGTCTAAGTACGTAGAGCTATTAGTTTCTTTGAATTCTTGATTCAAATCAATAATATTTATATTACCAAGGAGATTTCATCTTCTTGATGCAGCATTTATGAACATTCTGAAATGATTTTTGTTTGTTTTGCTTTTAAGTATATTGTATTCCGAGGCTATGGATGGCTTTCCATAATAGTCAAGTCCAACTTAAAGATAAGGTCAACTTACGATCTTTGTGAAACACCCCCCCCCCCCCCCCCCCCCCACCCCTGCTCTCTTTATCACATGCCATTTTATTTGCTGAAGACTGATGCATTTGATATTACATGCAAATGAATTAATACATCAAAGATCTTAGTCTGATTTACCTTGTATACTACCCCCTTCCCTTACATTTATAATACGAGTCATTTGCATATAACTTGAGGTATATGATAGAAACATTACACGCTTATTTATCAAGCTACTTTAAAATGTGATTCCCGATGTAGGAGTATTTCTACTTTGAACATGATGTATAATATTTATATTGCACTTCTCTGAGGAGTTTCTCCTCACAGTACCCCTCTCCCCTGTTGAAGGATCAGATATATTATAAAAGACGGAAAAAAGAGTGTATCTTATCATATTTAAATGTGAATCCAGGAGTCATTGGTGGTCAATATGAATGCATGCAAACGAAAGTGTTATTACTAGCAATATTGCGATCAATAAAACTTAAATACTGAAATAACATACAAACTAATGTATACGTTTGTTGTTTCTCGCTCTTCTTCTTCTTCTTCTTCTTCTTCTTCTTCTTCTTCTTCTTCTTCTTCTTCTTCTTCTTCTTCTTCTCTTCTTCTTCTTCTTCTTCTTCTTCTTCTTCATCTTCTTCTTCGTCTTCTTCTTATTCGTCATCGTCGTCTTCTTCTTTGTCGTCGTCTTCTTCTTATTTTTCTTTGTATTCCGTATTCCTTCTTCTTCATCTTATTGTTTTCTTTTTCCACCTCTATCCTGAAAGAGTGAAGTGTATTGTATGCACTGCGAAATGTGCGAATGATTGCTGCTTGGACATTTTTAGATTTTGGCAGATGTTGATTCGGTATGATTGAGGTGAATAGACCGCCTCTGTAATGTATGCGTATGACGTCAGACACCCCGTTGGCAAGCTTAACAATAGTAACTAGGTCCGGCAAGCTCCGGCAAACTTAGCTTGCCGGACCTAGTTACTATTGTTAAGCTTGCCAGTCTTACGTCATCCGCATATTATTTGCATACATTACAGAAGCGGTATATTCATATGCAATGCGTGATTTTCACGGGGGGAGGGGGGGGGGGGGGTCTGTCCTCAAAGAAAGCAGGGACCGCGGGACCGGGGGGGGGGGGGGGGGCTGGGGGGCTGCAGCCCCCCCCCCCCCCCCCCCCATTTTTTGGGCTAAAAACAAAGAAATACATAAGCATAAAATAAAGAAATACATTACAGTTCAAATGTGATCAGCCCCCCCCCCCCCCCATACTTTCAAAACCATTCCGCAGCCCCTGGAAAGGGGGGTATCATGCGTGACCAAGGACTTGCCAAAAGCACCCTAAACGAGTATTTGCGTGGTGCAAAGAATAGACCCTAAGCAAGTATGATTATTGGTAATTTGATACCCTAAGCAAGTAATCTGAGTTGTTGAGACCCTAAACGAGTAATTCATCAGCCTAAAATAGATACACTATTTCTTGATTTGGGGGGATTTTGAGACCCTAAACGAGATATTAAAAGCAAGTTATAACTATTTTTGATACCCTAATCAAGTAAGCTGAGTTTTTGAGACCCTAAACGAGTAAATCATCTTTTTGATACCATAAACGAGTAATTCATCAGCCTAAAATAGATACCCTATTTTCTGATTTTGGGTGATTTTGAGACCCTAAACGAGATACTCGAGTATCTCGCCTGATCGTGAAAAACCACCCTAATTAATCGTTTTCTTGGTCACGCATGATACCCCCCTTTCAATGAGGACAGACTCCCCCCCCCCCCCCCCCCCCCGGAGGGGGGGGGGGGGGGGACGGGTGTTTTAATGACAGGCGTTAAGATAAACTAAGATTGAAGCCTCAATCACGATTGAGAGCGACTATATTTATACATTTGTTTAAATGTTTAAATCGATATTACTACACGATCGATCATGATAGAGATCGATTATACAGGTAAACATAATCTTAGATATATGCTAATAATTTAATACATGTAAAATTCAGAAAAAATAATTACCGTGGTTAAAAGAAAATTATATTTGCCATACATTTTGGAGAATGCAATTGAGTAGGTATCTCGTATAATAAATACAACATTACCTAGCTAGGCTAGCTTGCATGCCTGTTTATAAGATACTGTAGTATTCTTTAAGTAACTTTGTTGGAATGTTTATGTCAGAAAATATGTTTCGTATACGAGCTATCATATGTTTACTGTGTTTTCTGCTTAATCGCAGTAACTGGATATGTTTTATTTCAGTACCAGGTCATCAAAGTGCGCATGCGCCAATCGCAGGGGGGAAATCGTGCAGTGTGCGGTCCCCAGTCGTACGACTGGTCTTACGACTGGGCTAGTCGTAGAGTCGTACGACCGGTCGGATCGTACAGTGTGCGGCGGGCTTTAATAAACTTTACAATAACAAAGAGAAAATAAACATTATAGGGCTAATAAGTATAATCAGTGTTACATATAAATTAATATGTTTCATGATAACAAAGCAATGTTTGTACATATCATTCTTATATGTGCGTTAAGAAATATGTATAGTATATTACCTGTGTTACAGGCCATTCCCTTGACGCTTGTGGTACAGGTGCATCCGAATGGATCCGAGAGGCAGAACATTAAGCCATCGCAAGCGGTGGGCGATCCGCCACTACTACACTTGTACTCACAGTTAAGTCCGAACCAGTTCCCGCTATCAGACCAACAAACTATGAAGGAAAACTTTGAATAATTATACAAGATAAAACCTTTGTAAGTTATTACTATTGCAGTTGATTTATATTTATACGTATCAATGGATTTATTTACTATGTTTTAAGGGATTTAGTAACTCTGTTGACTTCTGCACAAAGTGATACATTTATAAAATGTTTATTATTGTGATTTGATATTTCTACTAAGCATTGTGTGAACGTTTCATGTTAAATTGATGTTATTATGGCCAAGTAAAGCGCGAAAATGTAAACTGTTATACGTAGACCCG
Source organism: Echinarachnius parma (assembly GCA_037951105.1). Taxonomy (NCBI): domain Eukaryota; kingdom Metazoa; phylum Echinodermata; class Echinoidea; order Clypeasteroida; family Echinarachniidae; genus Echinarachnius; species Echinarachnius parma. The sequence goes on along the minus strand of JBAMJV010005662.1, from coordinate 240,083 downwards.
GGGTAGACCCATTACACTGACTTTGTACACAGTTATGACTGTCCACTGGATGGTTAATAGTCAGAATACTTCTATTGTAATTGTTTTAATTTTTTAAGAAAGGGAAACTCGAACACACAAACCTGTCCCATGCTTGTATTGGTACTTTAAGGTGTGTAGAATACTATGGTTATTCCATTTGTTTTAACTTACTTATTTGCATATTTATTGTAATATATGCAAATAAGGCCATGAAATTCAAATTTTGGCCAATAAATCATACTTTTTTTCATAAATATTACATTGAGTTTCATTATATTGTTTTTTCAAATAATAATTTAAAACAAATAGAAAAGCCAAGTTATTCCTTATTTATTTCATGGTTTTGATAATTTTGTATGTATTTTTTTGTTTATTTAACTTATAAAACAAATACCTATAATGAAAACAAGACCAAAATGACCAATGTTTTAACTCTTTTTAGGGAAAATCATATTTCCATACGTTTTTATACACAAATCACGAAAAAGAGCAATTTTCGGGGTGAAGTGCAAAGATAAAAGGTCACGTAAATTCGTAAGGGTAGGTCTAATTTTCAAAATCTTGTTTTAAAAGACTCGAAAGAAAAAAGTCACAATGCGGTGGAGCATCATCCCCACACGTCCCCGAGCAATCGTTAAAAAACGCAGAGGGGGGGGGGGGGGGGGCATAATGGCATTATGGCCCCCACCTCATTAGAGTTTATTACAAATATATTCTTTTTTTGCATTATTAGGTGGAAAATTAAAGTCAAATATCAATATTAGGAAAATATTTCACCGCCTGTTCACCCTTCTCCGCCGGGCTGAGTATAGCCTAACGTAAAAACAACCCGCATGCCACGTGACTGCAGCTTATGCACTCTGCGTACGTGTGGTTGAATTTAATGTGTAGGTGCTAGATTTTTTCTTTGGTATTGCTCAAAAGCCTCAAATAGTAGATTTCAAAGCAGTTTATGGAAAATCTTTACATTAACAGAAAAAAAAGTATTCGAGCATTTTCACAGTGTGTCCAAACAGAGAAACACACACTGTGAAACACAGCACCGGCGCCGATTCCATCCGAAAACACAATGCATTGGGGGGGGGGGGGGGGTGCATTGTTTGTGAACAATGCTCTACAACGCTTTCCAAAACTGTTATTTAGCTTTAAAAGCATATTATGTAGACTCTTGAAAAGAAAAAAAATGAAGGAAGTCCATATAAATGGCATTTAGCACAACTTACTTGTCAGACAATTCGGACCTTTGAAGTTGTTTGGGCAGATACATCGCCCCGTCTTATCATCACAAACTCCTCCGTTGTAGCAATTGTCACATATTCCATGGCAGTCTGGAGGCCCCCACTTACCAGGCGCACACCCTGCATAATAATTCGATTATACAATGAAACATGAATGTAAGTTTATCAAAGCTCTGATAAATTCAGGTTGATACATCATACAATCATGTATATACAGATTCATACAAAATATCGACAACATTGGATAAGGTTTAGTTGTTGTCTTTAGTCGACAAGTCGTATGAAGCTTATTCATACCAGTTGACTTGAGACGGCCTATACCTGGCTATTATGTTCAACACTAACGTCTAATTGCAATGGCCTGCAAATTAATACATGAATGGACACCACAAAAACGTTTACTGCACATGTTACTGTCTACTTTGATGTTACATTATTTAAATCTTTACATGACGACACACTCTATAATGTATGTACCTCTGACAATGAGCCTGTACAATCCGCCTCTATTCAATGATCTTTCGTTTAGATAGTTGATCTCGTAGATTCCTCCATCGGAGCTTTGGATGGGGTCAGGGAACGTGACATTAAGAGAGCCTTCAGCTGAAGCAATGAAATAACTGGCTCCATCTTTCCTCCATCTGATGTCGCTATCCTCGTGTGTAAGAGTATCGTCCTTCAACATGCTGATGACCACTCCTGTGTCACCAACATTAACAGTCCTGGTGAAGACGCTGTCACTAGGAGTAAATTTAGCTGTGGAATACGAAACATAACCATGATAACGATACTGTTTCGATTAATTGATTAGTTTTTTTTTCTGTTTAAAAGTACAACCAATACAAATACAGATATTAACAATATGTGTCAATATGGCACTCATGGTCTTTCATGGGGTCAAGAAGTTACATCAAAATAAATTAATGTAAATACAATACATTTCATTAGATTATCTATACGAATACAATGGCTACAATGATATCCCTCATACCACCGTTTTACCATTGAATTTGACATACGATAGTTTTGGACAGCACCGCAATTACATTGCGGGGATTGTTAGTATACAACTAACGAATGGGCTTCTTGTAATAGATTGCCTATCGCAATCAAGCACATTAGTTAGTTGTTTTATCACTCATCAATATCACGGATTGCGTTCATATTATAGCAAAATAAGTGAAAATCTCTTAAATATTTCATAAAAGCGCTCGTAAATTTTGACATAAAAATCAATCGACATTGATGAAGCCAGTATTTGGTATGAGCAAAGTCCATGAGCCAAGTCCAAAAAGAGCCTTATTTTAGGATTTGGCTGCACCCCCGGAGGGGCATGGAAAATTTGGTATCAGAGGAATGGTCATGAACCCAGCTCCCGAGAAATGCTAACCCCCCGAAAAAATATTTGCTCGTAACCATGGCAACGCCTATTATGTGACACATGCCCCTTTTCACATGAAATGCAACTGAAATGTAGAAAATTTAGTTACTTACCAATTAGTTAATATATATATTTTTTAATGTATGTTTCCAATGATTTAAACACTATTAATGAAATGAAAAAATCATTCCGGACAGTCTGACATAATTTGTAAGTAAATATTAACCAAATTGTGTTGCCTAGCAACATAATTTTCCCTAGCATCCAATTTTACCTTGTTATATGCTTGCCGTTTTCTTTTTTCAAGGTGATTTTCTTTTCAGAACTGAATATAAAATTCTCTGAGCCATTAATTTCACTTTGATGGACCTTATATTGATTCTAAAGTGATACATTTCAAGAAAAATAAGCATTTCAAAAATATTCTCTGATACAGGTGTTTGTTAGGATATGCCTAACCAAACCACCATTTTCATGAAAATGCCATTTTGCTGTACAATTGTGTACAATCAAAATAAATCCAGTCGATTAAGACAATATAACTTGTAAACTTAAGGTTTACAAATATATATGTTTACTTTTTGAAATTATAAATAGACAAGACATAACATAATGAACCTTGATTGTGCAAAGCTAATTTAATATATTTGATTATCCATGGAGGCAAATGTGTTGCCTAGCAACGAATTTTATATAGCAACCACATATATGCCATGTTTCGAGCATTTTTTACCCTACCTCCGAAATGTTCTGCTTTATAGGCCTGTATTACTTTGAGTAATCGGTTAACATTGGTTAAACACATTTGCAATACTTAAGTTTATCCATGGATACCGTCACGTTGCCTAGCAACACTATTCTACCTAACAACCACACATCTAACATACATTTCAAGGGTTATTTTACCATTCCTGGACATTTTTTGCTGTATAGGCCTATACATTAGTCAAAGTAGATTCTTGATTAAACTTGATGGTGCAACATAGGAATACTACTTAGATATCCATGGAGATCAATACGTTGCCTGGCAACCACACTTTATCTAGCAACCACACATCTGACTTATATTCCAGTTTATTTCATCGTCTTTCTTGGGATTTTTTGCGTTATATATTATGATTACTTTACATATAGCGTGTATATGTATATGTGTGTGTGTGTGTGTGTGTGTGTGTGTGTGTGTGTGTGTGTGTGTGTGTGTGTGTGTGTGTGTGTGTGTGCGTGTGTGTGTGTGTGTGTGTGTGTGCGTACGTGTGTTCGTATATGTGTGTACAAAATTGACACTAAGCTTGGCAATGTATTGATTTGAATCCAATAATTTTGTTATTATTATAATAAATGATACCATCATCAGATTAGATACTGCCCACAGGGAGTTGATTAAATAGAGCCAAATCTACACCATGTTACACATATTAATTCTCACTATCTTCGTCGGCTTCATCTGCATCTGCATCAGTATCACATATCAGTCACAACAACCGCATGCATCTGTGCAGCGGAGTCCATTGGCACGGCACCCACATCACCGTGCTCACAGTTTGTGCGACATTTGTAGGCAACCAATCCCAGAATGGCATGTGGAGCCGGAGCCTCTTTAGTCCAGTCAACCACCAGTCTGCCGTCAATGAGTTTCCATCCCTTTCCCTCAGGGCCAGTTATCTCTGGGGCTGCAGTCAGAGCTGCCTTCCAGACAGCAGCCTGGTAATTCGCCCTCTCAATAGTTAGCGATATCCTGTTCTTTTTTAGAGGACTGGTGTATAATACGTGCATCCCTGACACGAGCGTCGATCTGTCATTGATACCCATTGATCAGGGGGGATGATCCATTCATCCATCCCCTCCTGATGAATGGGTATTACGTAAGTATCGACGCCCATGATCCCTGAGTTCTTGTGGAACAAGCCATCGGAGCCCTTGTCGGATTGTAGCAGCAAAGTGTGTTTGTCAAGAAGCACAGGACGTCCATCTATGTAGATGTCAGCAGGAACGGCATCTGATCAAGGAGATGTGTCGTTTGAGAGCTAACTAGTAGGCTTCTTGACTTCAACATTGTCGGGTGAAATATTCATGATCAGTGTGATTTAATCGGGGGCATCTGGTCTATTGAGGATGGCTTCAAAGTGTTTAGTCCATCTCTTCAGTATATCCGGCTTCTCAGATAAGGGAGATAAGGGAGTTGACCGATCAGAACTTAGAAGGCGAGACCTCCCTGACGACTGAGGTCCATAGAGGGTGTTGATGTCCCCGTATAACCGCTTTGAGTCAGTATAGCCCTGGATATCATATGCATTTGAATGTAGCCACGAGTCCTGTTTGGCCTGTATTTACGAGCACTGACTAGTGTAGGCCCCCTTTTTAGAAGCATATTACTGATGGATAATTTTGATGAGCACGATGTTTACGTCTATGATTTTCGGTGGATTTCTTATTCATGCCCATCTAACCAGTCATTGCATCTTGCGGGTAGACGTTGATAGACATTACGGGTGGACAGTCATTCACAATTTGTTTCATTGTTGTCAACAACGTGTAAAATGTTTGCCAGCTGATCGCCTAGATCTGAGATGAGTTTTCCAGCCACATCAGGATTCTTCAGTGTATACATTGTTATGCTCCTTTCTCTGTGGGCGCCTCTTTGGTCTAATTTGGAGCTTTATCTTATATGATGCGCCTGGGGGTCTGTCCAACAGTCTGCCCCACACATATAATTGGTTACTCTGATATCCTGCACGTCTCATATTACTGACAATGCCGTCCAACCAGAGCTGTCTTGTCCGGTCTATCGGCAGTAGTTTTGTCCACATTATATGCCAGTGGTGAGAGGTATTACCGTTCTTTTCTTTCCTTGGGTCAACCTAAACCAGCCTGCCAAGCATGTTGCCCAGTGGATGGCCGCTGTTCGCGTGTTAACACATACGAGGAGCCAAAGGTGAGGGATGGGTACTATATTGGATGCAATGTCAGGGGACCTATCATTAAAAGAACATGACATGACACCACGGACTTAATAACTACATATTCCCCAATGTAAGTAAACCATACATCCCAGAAGGAACATATCAGAGAATCAATTAAAATTTGTAAAGAACCTCTTTCCATAACCACCCCTATGCCTATTCAAGCAAAGTCAAGGGAAATGGGATTGTTTGTGCATGCCGTTTGTGATCGATGATCAATCTAGCAGAGAGGCTAGTGATGTAGACTAAGACTGGCAAGCTATTGGCAGATCGCTGTGTGATGATATCAAATGATGATTGTCTTCTCTTGTTCCACCTCTATATTAAGGACAATAGTTTTGTTACCTTTACCTATTAATCTCATTCTTACATTTGCTAGGATACTGCGTTAGTTTCGGATCATCCAAGCCAATTAGACCAAACAAATGCATACAAATGCTGTAGATTATATAATCCGTTGTCTTAAAAGAGTCTTCTGAAAAATCATGCTAAAACCTCATCAAATCAATTCTGAACTATTTCATCTACCCTTTCATAAGTCATGTGTAAACATTTAAGGGTACATTAATGTCATGCAACCGAATGCTCTTCCATACTATATTGGTATATACAAATATTTGAGAAACACTTTGGTTCCAAGTAAGTTATGAAGATTTTGACAAAGTTTCTAGATTGATCCCTTAAATGGAGCTTTTTGGTTAATGTTATTTGTCGCCTAAAATGTTTTGTACGCAAACATTTGACATTACATATTTAGTATGTGTACACACTCCGCTGATGTCCACCATCTCTATTCACCATCCTTTAACATGCATGTTGTACCAAATATAGGCACAAAATACATACTCAGGACAGAGGGAGGTCATGATGCATGACCTGTTTTTAAAAATTACATCTACGTTGTGTTGCTATGGACACTCCCTTTCAATTAAGAAAATGTAACGTTTGACTTTAAAAGTTAGCTGAGTATGTACAATAATGTACAATTAAAGCCGAAAAGTCATGAGGAAGGGCAGCACCCATTGGATATAGGCCAAATTAATTGGTGCTAGGCTAGATACTGTTGCTAGGCAACCGTCATACAAATCTGTATTGATAATCTACAGTATTACATGTGTGCTGCAAAAAGAAATGTTAAACTTGTAACCAGAATATACAGCAAAAAGGTGCCCAGAAAGGTCAAATGTTCCCCCTAATATAATGTCGAATGTGTGGTTGCCATGCAAAATGCTGTTGCCAGGCAACATATCAGTATCTATGGATACTTTCATTGTTTCAAATGTGCATTCATAGTTATTTGAGTACACATAGTTATACAAGTCTATAATAAGAGCCGAACATTGCATTAAAGTACAAAACAAGCCATCTATATATTGATATACATCCAAAAGTTAATTATTGAAAACCCATTTGACCTTGAAACATTACCCTCATCGTTAAAACTGTTCTCAGACAAAGCCACACCTGTAGTGTTGATTTATATTAAAAATCAAGAATATTGCTCATGTTAGTTCCGAGAAATTTGATTTAGGAGTGTTGAGTACCGGATATAGCACTGTGGAGCTTGTTAATGGGCCTTAATGTAGGACAATACAGCAACAAATGTGCCTAGGAAAGGCAAAATAACCCTCTGAATATATGTCAGATGTGTGGTTGCTAGGGAAAATAGTGTTGCTAGGCAACATGACGGTATCCATGGAGAATTTGAAGTATTTCAAATGTTTGTGTAACCAATGTTAACTGAGTTCTCAAAGTAATACAGGCCTATATAACATTTCTAAGGCAAACAAAACTGCTAAATATAGGTCATATATGTGGTTGCTATAGGTAAACGTCGTTGCTATGTAACATAATTGTCTCCATGGATAATCATATATATATATTATTTGTTTTGCACTATCAAGGTTATTAATTGTATGTCTTGTATATTTATACTTTTAAAACTCAACTTACATATTTGTAAACGTCTACAAGTTATATTGTCTTAAGTTAATCAACTGAATTTTGTTCTAATTGAGCAGGAATGTACAGCAAAATGGCATTTTCATGAAAATGGTGGTTTGGTTTGGCATATTGTAACAAACACCTATATCATAAATTATTATTGAAATGCTTATTTTTTTTTAATTTGTTCACTTTAGAATCAATATGAAGTCCATCAAAGTGAAATTTATGGTTCAGATAATTTTTATTCCGTTCTGAAAAGAAAATCACCTTGAAAAAAGAAAATGGCAAGCGTATATGGTTATATAAGGTTAAACTGGTTGCTAGGGAAAATTATGTTGCTAGGAAACACAATTTCATTAATATTTACTCACAAATTATGTCAGACTGTTCGGAATGATTTTTTCATTTTATTATTAGTGTTTAAATTATTGGAAACATACATTTCCTTTTTTTAAATATTAAATTATTGGTAAGTAATTTTTTTTCTAAATATCACTTGTATTTCATGTGAAAGGGGGCATGTGTCATATAATTGGCGTTGCCATGGTTACGAGCAACTATTTTAATGGGGGGTTATCTGCATTTATCGGGAGCTGGGTTCATGACCTTTCCTCTGATACCAAATTTTCCATGCCCGACCGGGGGTGCAGCCAAATCCTAAAATAAGGCTCTTTCTGGACTTGGCTCATGGACTATAAGGGGTAATGGGAGTTTGCATGAATTTCATACAAATATTCATGATGTATGAAGTAAGGATTTTGTTATTGACCTTGAGGTGAACCTTAAGCGACCTTAATATTTATAGGTCACTCATGATCTTTAAGGAGTTTAAAACTAATATCATACGTATCTCCATTCCCTACAAAATAAAAGCCTTTCACGACTGGATGACGAGAATATAGTCCGGTTTCATTAAAAATACAGTTTTCTGTACATATACATCGCTATCATATATCCGCGTTTCCATGGCAACGGGTAGACTGTCCGATGTCACATGGTGGATTTGAACTCTGGAGGCCATGTGCGTTCCTCCATTATAATTGTGTTATAGTATAGCTCAGAAAACCGACTACAGAGAAATAACTAGCCAAAAATCCACTAAAGTTCTAATTTGTGACAGTAGTATACAATTAGGGGTTAATTAGCGGTGACCCTTGGGACCTTAAAACGGTACCCTCACCTTAAAACATGTTCTAACAGAAATACAGTCCTTAAATGTCTGAGTATATGAAAAATCAGGAGTATTGCTCATGTAAGTTCCGAGAAATGTGATTTAGGAGTATGGAGTATCATGAATAGCACTACAAAGCTCGCTAATGAGTCAGTTTAAACATGTATCACGTGATTGGCGTTGCCATGGTTACGAGCAAATTTTGTTTGGGGGGTCAGCATTTCTTGGTAGCTAGGTTCATAACCTATCCTCTGATACCAACATTTCCGTGCCCCTCGGGGGGTGCTACGGATTTCATTTTTTCTGGCCTCGGCTCATGGACTAAAGACGCTTAATGGAAAGACCGACCATTGGACAATTTTCTTGTACAAAGTGAATGGGCAGCGCGCGATGTCCTCAGTTAATGCGCGCAATTACAGTCCTGACGTCACAATGCAAATTGCACAGGGGGTTCCCCACATATGTATTGTTGCAGTTGTTGTTGTTGCTGCTGGCTTAATGTGAATGACTCGGCTATTTTTAGCCTAGCAACAACACTATTTTCGGAAATAAATCAGCTGACTAAGCGCACCGATTTTATAATGCGCACACATACGCAGTTATCATTGGTCAATTATTCCACAAAGCAGTATCATGTTGGGAAGAACAAAGTCGATTGGTTTGTCGGTGCGTATATTCCAGACAGTGTGCGTGATAATATGCAAATATCCAAATATGCCATTGCCTGTTTATTGTGCACGTTCGAGATCTGTGAATTTAACAATTCTTTATTTCAAAAATGTGAGTGCAAATCTCTAAAAGCTATCGACTATAATTTTTAAATATTTTTACCTATACAAAGACAATATTGAATTAGAAAAGCAATGTGTCCCCCAGGTGTACCCAACTTGGAGATAAGCTGATGTTCAATCGTCATACTAGCCTGAATTTGCCGAGTTTAAGTAAGTACGTTCTGATCCTTACTTTTGTTTTAATTAATACTAACAAAGGGAACATTTGTTCCAAAAAAGCTATCGACTATAATTTTTAAATGTTTTTTCATTAATTTAAATGAACAAGATTCAGTACTGTAGCCAAACCTCTGGGTGTACCCAACTTTCTCTTTAGCTCGATTTGAATCTTCATTCTGTTTGAAGGAACATCGCTACGCGGCCGCTAGTGATCTGTCTTGTAATTCTACAGTCTTTGGTATGAGCCTCCAGAACCATGGCGCATCTAATACGTATAATGTCATTGTTTATTTTGCGCATACAATAACAAAGACGCAAAACTGAGTGCGCACCAACCATAGAATTATGAATAAACAAACCAACCCGTTTATAACTAGAAGGCCGACTTATCGCGCGCAAGTCACGTGTCCAATAGACTTTGTACATGGGCAAGATGGCGGAGTGACGCGATTTTTGAAGCTTCCGAGCACTACCACTAGACGTCATCGCGTAGTGACTCTGGCAGCGTGACACCCCCCTGGCACCAACGCGCTGGCAGTTGCGCACATACGCGATCAATGCGTATTAGCGCGTCCACGGATGTGCTCATTGGCTGTTTAGGCGTTCTTCTTCCTTTGACCCAGGGGGGTGTCACCATAGAATTATGAATAAACAAACCAACCCGTTTATAACTAGAAGGCTCACTTAACGCGCGCAAGTCACCTGTCCAATAGACTTTGTACATGGGCAAGATGGCGGAGTGACACGATTTTTGAAGCACAAAAGGAATACCACTAGACGTCATCGCGTAGTGTCCTAGAAAGACTTGACCAATCATCATGCTATGAAGTGCGCGTAGACTATTGCGCCTTTTTTCCTGCGCACTGTCCTAGATTGTATCACGCTTGAGAACAATGGGATCTATGGTGACGTATGCATATGAACTTGTTTGATTGACCTCGATCTGGTGACGACGCGTATGAACTGCTCTGTGATTGGTTTATGTAATTCCCAAGTATCCCATAATGCAACCTGCAGTGGTATTCCTTTCGATGACCAAAAATCGCGGCACTCTGGCAGCAGTGACACCCCCCTGATTTTTGCTCACCGGAAGAGCCTACAACTGGTTGCATTATGGGTTACTTGGAAACTACAGTTAACCAATCACAGATTAGTTCATACGCGTCGTCACCGGATCGAGGTCAATAAAACAAGTTCATATGCATACGTCACCATGGATCCCATTGTTCATAAGCGTGATACAAATCTAGGACAGTGCGCAGGAAAATAGGCGCGATAGTCTACGCACTGCATAGCATGATGATTGGTCAAGTATTTCTAGGTCACTACGCGATGACGTAGAGAAGTAGTCCACGGGAGCTTCAAAAATCGGTTCACTCCGCCATGTTGTCCATGTACAAAGTCTATGGGACACGTGACTTGCGCGCGTTAAGTAAGCCTTCTAGTTATAAACGGGTTGGTTTGTTTATTCATACTTCTATGCTTTGACCTAGGTAAGTGTTAGTTTTTCAAGGGCAATCACGTGACTAGAACGTGTGCGCCATAGAGTACTGCACACATTTGTTTGCGTGTGTATTTTGCTAAAAGACATGATCTATGGGACGAGCGTGTAACGCACTTTTAGTGTTAACAAGCCCGGTCACGTGATTGCTCGTCCCATAGATCATGTGTTGTAGTCAAATGCACACGCGATCAAATTTGTGCAGTATTCTATGGCGCACACGTTGTAGTCACGTGATGGCAATTGTTAGTAAAAACTACAAGCGATTTTATAAAATATTGAAGAGATTAACTAACTAATGTGCTTGATTGTCATATGAACAAGTTTCCATTGAAAACGCGCATAACACGAGCAGACGACGCGAATCAAATCTATGCTATATGCATTACAACAACGGCTTTTAATTCACGTTGGAGATGGACTATGTACCTGGACAATGGCAGCGCGCTCCACACACTGCGCGTTAACGTATGTCCTTCGCGCATTCACGTTTCTACGTGTTATGTGCCTTACGAGCAAACGCAAAGAATCAAATATAGCTAAAAGTGGAAAATTGAGTTGTCAAGAAACACAAAAAAGGCCCTATTTTCCCGTCTAATAATCAAAATGTTTCTTACATTAGAAGAAAGGTAATTTTGTCCTCTTTGTTTTGGTATCCGAGACGGTATAAAAACGTATCAGGGTAAAAGTATACGATCGGCTGAATGAGCGAGGGTTGGTACAAATTCGTCAAATTTCTTCTATTCGCCATAGGGAAGTGGCCATTCTGGCAAATTTTACCGAAAATTCAACGGCAAAAGGCCATATTTTCCCAGTAACGAAACGAGACATAATTGGTACCATTGAAAAGGAAATTTATCACTGATTAATATTCTACCCGAGACGGTATAAATTGTTTAAACGAATTTAAGCTATGAGAGTTTTATTTCACACAGCGCGAGAAAATGGAGCTAAATTATGTTCATTCCCCGTGTTGAAGCGCGCTGTGCGGATTGTGTGGAGTATTTGCATCAAAGTTTTCAATATGATAGGCAAAATATTACATCGGTGGGCTCAAAATGAATATAACCCTCAGCTACGCTCCATTTTAACACTTTTGTCATTCAAATTCATTAATTTGTCATTCAAATTCGTCCCGAGGAACCACCAGAGCGGAAATCCTAACTTCAATTTCGTCTTTCGTCGATCAATTTAACAAAAAGACCACGCAATTTAGTCACACATTTTCGACAATTGCAAATCCAGTGCGTACTCACCAATCGCACCCCTGGCCTCCGGCATGACTGTTTTTTCTAATTATGATATTTTTCTTGACTTTCGGATAGCGTTTGATAACGTTAAACAATTGTTTGTATTAATTAGTGAAAATGAAACAAAAAAGAACCATCATTTATTAAGAGGGTTCAAACGTGTTATTGTAATGCTTGGGGGCATGTTCATAATTATGGATGGCTTTCACAAACTAGTTTTGGTATTGAGCGTGGCGTTCGTCAGGGCTGTCCATTGTCCGCTCTTCTATCACTGTGGCAGAATTGTTTTCTACGAAGATTGGGCATAATTATTTTATAAAAGGTATTTAGTTGAAAAATGATATAACAGTTGATCGCGCTGTAAAAGAAATTAAATCGTTCAGTTTGCTGACGATACTGTATATTTTTAACCTGGTTAAATGTAGACTAGTTGACCTGCACATCACAACCAGAATAACTGTGATATTATATTCAGAATTGCATGAAGCCCGCAAACAAATATGATAGAAATAAAGACAACATCTATTTAACGTGAAATTTGCTCACATTACTCTAACTTATCAGAGTACAAACCAAATGACAAAACTACACAGTTTACTAACCATTCATCACTTTCTGCACATACCAATAAAGTTACTAGATTCCTTTAACATCTTTCAGTGGACATATCGAATAAAAGGAAAACACGTTGTATTAATCCTGTGTTAGTTGCTGGCAATCCCTATAAAGTGATATTAGTAACTTTGTTGACATGCGCAAAAAGTGATAAATTGTCATTTGAATTGTTGTGACCTGATAACTAAGTAATATGTGAAAATAGTCAAACTGTGTATAAAATCAATGCAAGGTTATGCACATAACACGGCGTGTGTTCGTGCGTTGTTTGTATGTGTGTGTGTGTGTGTGTGTGTGTGTGTGTGTGCGTGCGCGTGCGCGTGCGTGTGCGTGTGTGTGTGTGTGTGTGTGTGTGTGCGTGTGTGTGTGTGTGTGTGTGTGTGTGTGTGTGTGTGTGTGTGTGTGTAAGCGTGGGTGCGTGTGTCCAGGGCAGGTGTATGCCTGCTCATACCAGTGCTCTGCATTATTTTACCTATCTACAATATATACGTAATAATAATAATAATAATGAAACACTTTTATATAGCGCATAACACATAAACACAATTGCATGTCCCTATGCGCTTTTATTATTACCCTTGGTCATCAGGTACAGGTTAAACCCGCACAATTATCTTGCGCACCATCTCAACTCCCCGGGGAGCATACTAGCCAATGACAGTCATATGATAGCGCCCAGGCTAATTAACACCCGACCAAGTACCCATTTATACTCATGGGTAGAGAGCAGCATGTGGATTAAATGCTTTGCTGAAGGGCAAACGGAGTGGGCAGGGTTCGAACTCGGGATCTCGAGATCGGAAAGCGCACGCTCTACCAATCTTGCCACACTACGTCCAGCGTATACACGTACCCAGAGGGGTGCACATGATTATCAGACTCGCTGGCTACTTAAAGGTTACCACCACCCAAAAAATGAAAGGTATCATCTTTAGTATTCCATTCCATCAACAAGTTCACACAAATATGTGCCCAGAAAAAAAATATATAATTGGAAAACGCATCACCATTCTAAAGCATGCGTTAAGGGGTCTGTATACGTACGGGACTAAGTGTGTGCAGAGCGAACGAATCACCGGGGATTCTATTCTCTCCGAACGTACGCGTAGCGCATTCGCAAATGTTTGGCCCGTATGGAAACAGAAAAAAGTAGTGGTTCCGTAAGTGGGGAAAATTAATTGCTTTATTTATGAATTACACAACCCTTTGCAAAATGTTGGGTATCTATTTGATATCGCAAAACGGTACCAAAGCATATAATTATGTGTTGTTCTTTGCCTGGTGGTCCCCTTTAAACATAGGGTCCATGCTAATTATAACAATTCAAAACGCATAGTTACTAAGGAACTATTGAAAGTATTGTCAAATAAATCCGTAATCGAAATTAAAATGAACACAGTTATCAGCTACTTTCTATCACCTCATACAATGTACCCATGCAACTGCCGGTGTGGTTTTGGTGACGTGGGGGGGGGGGGGGGGTGGGTGACACACTCTATGTATTCTTCATTTGGTAAAAGATGTCCCCGTAATGGTTTGTATCAACGTATCGGGGCCACGTGCCCCCACCCTGTCGCTACGCCACTGGCGATACGGAAGAGAGGTTTGTGGAAATGATATAATTAAATTTGATATCTCTTAGAGCAACGCCTTTTACCATCACTTCTCACGAAGAATGTTGATATTGCGGTTGACTCTAATCCTTGTTTTGATCCTCTGCAGTAGAAGGGTCCAAACGATAAGCCGGAGTTCACGACCATCGGATTCCCATTCTGGAGGGTGCTGTGCGGGTGAGCATTGCCTGGTGGCGAGTTAGTTGGGATGGGAGCCGTCCGTCCAAACTCGAACGTGGTCTCAGAAGCAGGACCAGTACTGTAGCATTGGTACTGTCCTCCCCCAGAATTTACATGCGTTTGCCTTACGGTCAATATTGTCATGTGCAGATATTCATCTGGAAATGGGAGAAAAGATGTTTGTGCATATTCGTATAATTATAGCTGTTTAGAGTGCTCTCAAAAAAATACTTTTGTCCGATGACGACAGTAAAATGTGTAATCAGGACAATTAAAGGGAGGCTTGAGTATTAGTATTTTCCGAAGTGCCCCCCAAAATTAATAATAATAATTCCCATTCAAATGCTCTTATTGTTGTGAAATTTGCTTACAAAATATTATATAAAAGTGATTGACGTCCGGCTATCACTTTAGACTCTAGAGCCGCTAGCGCGAAGCGCTAGCGTTCTATAGGTCCTCCTATAATATGGGACTAAAAATAAATATTGTTTGTGCACGCTAATTGTGCTTAAAACTATACATATGATACGGTACTGGCTTACCACCGATTCACTCTCTAATATGTGATCCAACTATCGGGTGGATTAAAATTATGATTTTTCCCACCATTCCGCTAAAAATCAGTGATCTATGCGCCTCCTCGACTTCTCTCCGTGTGTTAGCACGACTCCGAACAGATTTTGAATGAATATGCGCAGTAACTATTACCGCGCATACAATGTGTCGCAAGCGCCGTTCGCATCGGCGGCCATCGCGATCATCTTTCGTTCAAAATCTGTTCGGAGTCGGCGTTCGGAGGGAAGTCGAGGAGGAGCATAAATCACTGATTTTTAGCGGAATAGAGGGGAAAATCATAATTTTAATCCACCCGATAGTTGGATCACATATTGGAGAATGAATCGGTGGAAAGTACTGTACCATATGTATAATTTTAAGCACAGTTAGCGTGCACAAACAATATTCATTTTCAGCCCCGTATTAGGAGGACCTAGAACGCTATATCGCTTCGCGCTAGCGTTCTCTAGAGTTAATTTGACTCTTGAGTTG
This sequence comes from Echinarachnius parma, assembly GCA_037951105.1. Classification (NCBI taxonomy): domain Eukaryota; kingdom Metazoa; phylum Echinodermata; class Echinoidea; order Clypeasteroida; family Echinarachniidae; genus Echinarachnius; species Echinarachnius parma. The sequence continues at coordinate 224,209 of JBAMJV010005662.1, read as the reverse complement.
TAACGGCTCTTTTTGAATGATAACAGGGGTTTTACTTTGTCGTTTGTAATTGTGTATACTTTTCGAGCATGGTGGAGTTATAACTATTAGTTTGTACCGTAATGGTGCAGGTTTTGGTTACTAAAGTTAAGTTTGACCAATACTCAACTATCCCTTTAACTAACAAACACTCAACACACAAAAATCACGGTTGATTGACCAAACATCAATTTAAAATATTATTTTTATGAATTCACTTGAACAATTATTTAGATGATGTTTAAATAAATTGCGATGAGATTCAAACAAAATGTGTATCCCTTTGAGACACTACATTTAATGGATAGTTGAGTTTGGGTAAATTAGAGTACAATCTTGGTCAAACTGAATTTTAGTAACAAAAACCTTCACCATTACATTACAAACTTAACTCCACCATGCTCGAAAGGAATGAAAAATTAGAAATGACTTAGTAAAAAACCCGTTATCATTAAAAAAGATACGTTAAAACTCAAAAGGGCGCTCTCTAAAATCTCATTGGTTTCAACCATTTTAAATATTGTGCATGTGATGTTTTGTTGAAATAGTGATTAGAAAGAGAGATAATCAATAAGCATTTAAAAAACCTCTTTTGTACATTTTTGAAAAGAGGAAGAATTGTTTACATTTTTTTTAACGGCTGGTTCAAAATCGAATAATTGTGGGGCCCCACAAATAATACAAATGATTATGTTTATGGATATTTTAGCCATTTCTAAACCGATTTTGATAAAATAAAGTTTATTCTGTAATTAAAATTGTATGTTCTTTCAAATTTGACACTCAGTTTTTCATTATCTCACCAAAAACAAAATTGTGCAGCGCCCTCAATGCCAATCACATTCTTATCATGATTAGACGATAAATGACATAATAATGGACATATGTACAAATATTACACAATACTCTCGTAGTTTTTAAATGACTCACGTTTTAGAAGAAAAAAAGAGAGAAATAGACAAGAAATAGCTAGAGAAATCAAACGTATGAAGTAAATATAGAGTAAGAAACGGAAAGTGGAGGGAGGAGGGAGAGGGAGAGAATGAGGGAGAGGTAAATGGAAAGCTAGAAAGAAATCTAGCGTTAGAAATTAAAAGAAAATAGGGGAAAAGCGGCGAAATGAAGCAATTAAAAGAGAATGACATGTCTGGAGAAAGGATAATATTTCACATATTCCATTTTACATCAAACATCAATATTTTTTTTAACAAAGGAGCTAGAAATAGAAGGGGACATTCGCTGCAGTACCAACAGCAACAAACACACTCTGACGCATTGGCAAATAAACTTTTCTTTCGTACAACCACTGAATGGAACAAACTACTAACGTTATTAGTCGAATATTATTATTATTATTATTTAACTTGGTAAATCCATTATATATCATCATGATAGTACTTGTTTTGAGAGCACACATATTTACATCCATTAACAGGCAACGTTTCTAAAATTGTTTTGAATAACAAAATGTACAAACTACTTCAATCTATATAAAAACAAACAGCCCTCACCTTATACAATCCTTCATTTGCAAGGTTAAAGTTCCCTTCCGTCATTATGATGGACCCACCTCCAGTTAAAACTCCTTTGGACTCGGATGTTATAGGAGGATAAATCTACCAACATGGCTAATTAAGTACCAAGTAAACTGAGGATACACATTATAATCATAATTTGGTTTCTGCATGTAGGTACAACTTTGATCCATTTTTCAGACTATCACAAATGAACAATCAAATAGGCCTATCACAAATGAACAAAGTCTGAACGATTAAACAATTTCAAGTTACCTTGGGCAGACGAAGTCAGTGAATATAAGGCTAGTATTCCAAAAACTTTCCACCAAAGATTATGAGAACTCTTCCGCTCAGAAGGCGCCATTTTGTCAATATTGAGCACTCATTTACTTGTCCGAGATGTACCACATATATGCCATACATGACGTTATCAAAACGTCGGCGGATTTACACACTTCGGCAAAAAAAAGGATTATACGACAGTGTGCAAATTATGATATTCCGTTCCGTGTGCATATTAACAGTACATTTCAAAGCCGCGAAGCGCACTGTACAAACACCGTCAAACCCGAGTGCATTCAGGGTTTTTTTTGTTGTTATTTATTTGTTTTTATCCCGGTGCATGAATGAAAAGATTTCTAAAGAAAAAGGAAGGCAACAAAAATACAATTCAACATATTTACATTCACATCGGGTGCTAATTATGATATTCCACTGGTAGTTCCGTGTATATATTAAAGGGGTAGTACAGTTGTGGTAAGGCTGGGCTTTAGTAACCAAAACCTGCACAATAACATAACAAACTTATAGTTTAACTCCACCATGCTCGAAAAGTTATAGAAAATTACAGAAGCCTGTTATCATTAAAACGAGCAATTCAAACACAAGAGGGCGCTCTCTAAAAAAGCATTGGTTTCAACCATTTTTCATACAAATGTATGCATCTGATGTTTTGTTGAAACAATGATTAAATAGGGAGATCATCAACAACTATTTAAAAACCTTTTTTTGAAAATGTTTGAAAAAGTGTAAGCATTTTAAAATTAAAACAAAAAAAATCGTCGAATAAATCTGGGTCCCAGATATATTCCGATCGGATATAATCATATATATATATAATCATATAATCATATTTCAGCCGTTTCTGAACCGATTTTGATCAAATGAAGTTGATTCTGTCATTTGTGTGCTCTATCAAAGTTTACACTCAGTTTGTCATCTCACATACAAAATATTTTGTGCAGCGCCCTCTATACCAAAACTGAACTACCCCTTTATATCATGTTTACAAACCACGAGTGCGCACTGTACACACACCGTCACATCCGAGTGCATTTTTTAAATTTGTTTTTGTTTGTTTTATCCCAGTGCATGTGTGAACAGATTTCGAAAGAAAAAGAAAGGCAACAATGAATACAATTCCACAATCTAATATTCACATCGGGCGCGAGGGAGGGGGCGCCAGGGGCTGCACCCCATCCCCAGATAGTTTTGACAAATATCTGGGGTGGCGGGAGTAAACTCGATCATAATTATTCCTATTTAATAGTTTGGGGACAAAATTATGTGGGCTAACTTGTCCAAAATTGATTTTATAACCAAATTCTCAAATTCGTAATTTGTAATGATTACTCCAATTTGTATTACTTGCCATGCACGATGTCCCTGTCATATTTTGTCATGTATGTGTCTCTTTATTTTATTTTATTTTAAAGTGAATTACCTTAACACTGCTTGGGGAACTACGCTTCCACAAGGCCATTTGACCTTCTTTGTAGTTTCCTATTTACATTTTGTTTTATACAGTGAATGCTAATTTGTCTACATATATATAAATATTGTTTTTATTTGATGTGAAAATGAATAATTGAAAACAATATTGTTATATATAGTTATTAGTTATAACTTGTTAGGGTTTTCAATTGAAAAATAGAGGGTAAAACATTCTAGCGAAAAGCTTCAAACCCGTGAAAATATTTACTGTACACTCATGGATTAACATAAAATATTGTGATGGACAGGGACAATGTGAAACTCCCTTTTATTCAAATATGTTTGGTCGTTCTGAATATTTTATTTACCATGTCTAGTCATGTGCGACGGCACCAAAAAGAAATATACAGCATGTACGAATAACAAAGCGAGTTACTTACGTATTCCGCCTTTGGCTAGCTGTGGTCTCGAAGTCCAAAAAAAGGACCGTGACTGTGTGATGAAAACCATGAATTTGACATTCAACGCATATAGTTGCTATTGTATATTCCTTACAAATTCATGTTTTACTGACACCTTCATTACATTGTGTACATAATTTTACGGAATGTCAAATAAATTAAGAATCGGGAGTTGTAATGGTGATAATTTCTTTCATCTTTACAGCAATGTGACATTTGTTTTGGCAGAATTCCAAATGGGCAAAATGTATTAGATGATATTTAACGCCAACATTGATGCAAGAACAGTATAAAATAAAGCATTAATTGTTGTAAAACATTTGTCATACTAACAACTTGGACAACATACAGTATGGAAAGTATTATTTTGTTGCCAACATTTGTTTTCTAAACTTTTGAATACATTGTCTTACAAAGCAGAGCGAATAATATTTTCTTTATTTGTTAGCTATGTTGACATTATACAAAAACTGACAAAGTGTCGATAGACTGTGTATTGTTGTGTTCTGATATGTCACTAGAATGATGTCTTAAACAAGTATATGAATTTGCCATGGCCTACTAATAAGCGCGAAAATAATAAATAAATATTTTTTGTGTGAGGTAATGAAAAAATGAGTGTTAAATTACTGACAGCATCTACTTTATTGGTTCGAAATCAGTTCAGAAACAGCTGAAATATTCAAAAGTATATATCAAATTGGAATTAATAAGGGGGCCAACTTTTATTCAATAATAACAAAACAATATTTTAAAATGCTACACATATTTTGTTTTTAATCTACCGAAATATTTTGTTCATGATCTCTCTTTTGAATAAGTAGTTTAACCAAACTTTAACTTTAAATCTACCAGTCTTTTTTATGATCTCTCTTTTGAATGAGTAATTTTTACCAAACATCAAATTCATATTTTTTTATTTTAAAAATGGTTGAAACTTGAGGTGCCTGGAGGGCCCCGTCTTGGGTTAACGGTTGCTCTTTGAATGATGCTATACTGCCATTCACGCATCATTGAAATATATAACTGTTAGTTTTTAATGATAATTTGCAAGTATTAATTACTAAAACTATGTTTGACCAAAACTGTACTATCCCTTTAATACGATCTGGTAACATTGTCCAATTCCATAAAACTTACTCAGAACTGTATAGATAGTGCTTCTTTCATACCATGTTGTATTTGTATTACCAATATAGAGGCATGGGACATTTTTTGTTGTTTTGAATTTCCCCTATTTTTAAAAGACATTTAGGATTGAAGTGATCAGATTCATTATCCACTGGGAAGTTATAACTGTGTACCAAGTAAATTCAATTGCCCGAATTCTCATCCCTGGCTCAACTTTAGTCCGGCCTAAAAAGACATAGAATACCAGTAACCAGTTAAACCGCTTTGCACCTGTGGACCGATTTATTGTTGCTATTCGCCACCAGAGATATTATAATTGTTTCCTGTCATTATCCAGTCAATGCTTATAGGCATCAGGACAATTATGGTCGCTTGAAATTCAAGTCATACTATAGTCGATCATCAGCCAAATTGCGTCCTGGATCATCCAGGACATACATGTATATACCGGTGACCGGTTATACTATTTATACTGAAATGGCAAGCATCCCTATGTCCTAATACCTGAGGCAAGCAGAACTAGAGGGATTGACTGGATAATGAAAGGAAACAATTGAAATATATCTGATGGCGAAAAGCAACAATCAATAGGTCTGCAGGTGCAAAATGGTTTAACTGGTTACCGGTAGTCTTTGTCTTTTTAGGCCAGGCTCAAGTTGAGCCACTGATGAGAATTCTGGCCAATGGCTCTGCGAATATTACTTTGCATTTTCGCTAATTACTCGGCCATATAACATCCATTTAACGTTAATGTTCACACATTACTAAGTGGACATATCAGATCACAAACATACACATGTTATATATGGCCCGGTCAGATATCAACGGATATCGGAAACGTATGCCCAAACGAATAGACAATTTGCGAAATTAAATTATCCGGTGATGAAAGTCGTCTCCATTGCTTCATGTACAAAACATAGAACAACGTACATCACCGGACAAGGAACGGACAAGAAACGTATAGAACGGATGGGAAATTTAGCTCTCCGTTTGACATCCGTTTGCGCAATCCGTTGATATGGGACCGGGCTATTACCAATAATCATGTTTTGCACATATCAACAACGTTTAACTAATGATACTCGATTTTGCTAGCTCCTTTACCATGTTTACCGAAATGTATTCTGCCAGTAGAGATTATATTTTGTTTTCATTTGTAAAGATCATAAGGGTGTAATAATTTGGTAAGTCAAATAATTCCATCATGGTAGGACATTTATATGGCCACCTATTTGCATGTGGTAAAGGATAAGCCTCAATCAATGAAACTTGTTTTGCCAAAATACATTGCCTTTTGTGATGATTTGCCATTGTTGTTGTTAGTTTGTTAACTATTAAGTATAAAATCATAAATCAGTTATATCGGATGATGGTATGACTTGTTTATAGAGCCCGTTTATGTACATGTATACACAGGAACCTATTCCCAACACAAATAATTGAATTCAAAACCACTATATTGTATTATTATATTCATTCTACTTCCTCAATCCGTAATAGTGTGTGCACCGGTATACATTGTTGTGTGCTATACAAATTTACATTTGAACGGGCGGTTGAAAGAGCAAACATAATATTGAAGCTATATTTGGGTGAGCAATTTACCAACTTCCCACGGTCACAATCATAGGCGTAGGAGGAGGCCGGGCTGCATGAGGGGCTGCTGCCCCCCTTGAGTTTTTAAGAACGACCATATTTGGGAAAAATGCATCTCACATTCGGGCAAAACATGTCACCAATTTTGGGAAAATTCGTACCATATTTGGGCTGAGGCATGTTACATTCGAGCAAATTAATGTAGTTTTAGAGCAATACTATACAAGGTAATTTCCGGGCAAAACCGTCCCATATTTTGGTAAAATCATGTTATTTTCGAACATTATATCAAAAACATAATTTTCGGGGATCAAAGTCAGTGGCGAAGACCTTATTATTTATTTATGTTTTTGTTTTTTGGTTGTCAGCTGAAAATGCGAAGTATAATTTTTCGGGCAAAATGCCCCAGCCTCCCTGAGAAAACTATGCTCCTACGCCAATGATCACAATTACAATGTACGTTGCCATTGATTGATTCACAAATATTGTCTGCGGAAGCGTTTGACTCTGAACCAGCCGTTAAAACTTGTGTTAAAATGCTTCCTTTTTTCAAAAAAGGAGGTTTTTAAATAGTTGTAAATTATCTCTCTATTTAATCAGTATTCAAAAAATCACATGCACAATATTTCATTTAAAGGGGTAGTTTAGTTTTGGTAGAGAGGGCGCTGCACATCACAATTTTTTTGTGAGGTAATGAAAAACTGAGTGTCGAATTTGAGAGAACATGCAATTTTAATGGCAGAATAAACTTTATTTGGTCGAAATCGGCCCACAAACGGCTGAAATATCAATAAATGTATCTGATCTTATAATTATTTGGGGCCCAAATAATTAACGGTTTTTTCAAAAAATTCAAAAAATGCTTCCACTTTCTCAAAAAATTTCGAAAGTGTTATTTAAGTAGTTGTTGATGTTCTCTCTATAAAATCAGTCTGGTAATAAAACATCACATGCATTATTGTCTATGGAAAATGGTTGAAACTGACGCCTTTAAAAAAGCGCCCTCTCGTGATCAAAATGGCTCTTTTTGAATGATAACATGCTTTTTACTTAGTCATTTTGCAAGTTTGTATACTTTTCGAGCATAGTGGAGTTATTACTATTAGTTTTGAAGGTTATTGTCCAGGTTTGGTTACTAAAGTTCAGCCTTACCAAAACTAAACTACCCCTTTAAAATGGTTGAAACCAATGAGTTTTTAGAGAGCGGCATATTTTTGAATGATAACAGGCTTGTTACTTACCTTCAGAGCATGGTGGAGTTATGAATATTAGTTTGTATTGTAATTGTACAGGTTATGGTTACCAAAACTGTACTTCAGTAGGCTGTGGTCACACGGTGCTTGCGATGAGCTACAATGGGTCGATTGTCCATATGAAAGGCGGATATTGTCAAACTAAACATAACCCTGTTGTACGTAACATTTTTACTGTGCACAGCTCCGTACTACAACTATACAAAATAAACCATTCACAGTTTGACCGCACAGGCTCAGATAATAAGTGCAAATGTTATTTGACCGAATCGAATGTGTCTTTTTCGCTCGCATTCCATTGTGACGTTTGGTTATTTTGGAAATGATCTGCCCTTCATAACTTCTATTGTCTTGTTGCAGGCTGTTGCAGGTGATCGCAAGCATCGTGTGACCACAGCCTAACCAAAACTCAACTATCCCTTTAAACGCGTCACGAATATTCGGGCAAAACACACCTTTTATTAGAGCAAATTACCTCATAATCATTTGGGCAAAGGTGCCTGATTATCTTTTAGAATAATTGTTTTAAAAAGAAAAACAAACAATTTTAGTTTTGGTATAGAGGGCGCTACATAAAATTATTTGTTTGCAAGTTATGGAAGACTGAGTGTCAATTTTGAAAGAGCATACATTTTTAATGACAGAATAAACTTTATTTGATCAAAATCGGTTCAGAAGTAGCTGAAATATCCATAAACATAACCATTTATAATAATTGTGAAGCCCCACAATTATTCGCTAATTTTGAACCAGCCGTTAAAAATTTTCTTTGAATGCTTCCTCTTCTCAAAAATTTAGAAAAGAGGTTTTTAAATAGTTGTTGATTATCTCTATATCTAATTACTATTTTGACAAAACATCACATGCACAGTATTTTATTTAAAATGGTTGAAACCAATGAGTTTTTAGAGAGTGCCCTCTTGGTTTTTAACAGCTCTTTTTGAATAATAACAGGCATTTTACTTATCATTCGTAATTTTGTATTCCTTTCGAGCATGATGGAATTAAAACTGTTAGTTGGTAATGTAATGGTGCAGGTTTTGGTGTCTACCATTCAGTTTGACCAACACTGTACTCTCTTTACCAAAACTAAACTATCCCTTTAAATAAAATACATGTGTCATGTAACCTATTTTGAATTACTTAAAATTCTTGCAGAAATGCTTGATGCAGCTAAAGTGCCTTATTACCATGATTACCTTTATACCTTCCTTGCGTTTATCCATAATCATGACAAAGTCAGACAGTGCTAATCATCTTGAATTCATTTTTGAAATATATTTTACCACAATACTCCACACGATAAAAGATATCTGTATACACAGTTCAAGAAATACTTTTTGTTCAGATTCTAAGTACCATAAGCTAGCATGTTAAAACCCGTTCATTCCTTGCGTTTAATGAATAATTATGAAAGTCAGACAGTGCTAATTATATTGAATTCAGTTTAAGAACAGATAGTACCACATTTCACATTTCTCCACAGGATAAAAGATAATTTATGTGTATACACAATGAAAGAAATACTTTTATTCAGCATTTTATTTCAGTCCTAAAATCTAGCATTAAACCATTCACTTACATTTTAACAATACGGAATTAATATGTTTTACTCAGAGTCGCCATAAGGCAAACTGATTGGATTTTCTACTATACATGTTATACACATTGAAAAAAGGCACATAGTGCTAACATTATCTTGATTTCAGTTTTAAAATACATACAATATATCCCTTTTACTCCACGTAACAAATACCTTTGAATATACAATGAAAGCAAAACGTTATATAAACAAATTCCATGTCTCATGTAATATTAATAATTCTAGACTAATATAATTGTTTAATCTAATCTTTCAATATCATGCCTCATAAAAATGTATTCATACTATGTACCATAATATACCATTATAAAACCATTCACTTATTATATACATGTATTCATACAAAATTAATATATTTGCTCAGAGTCGCTACAATGCAAACTGATTGGACTTTCGCCTTTGCATGTTATACATACTAAAAAAGGCAGATAGTGCTAACATTATCTTGATTTCTGTTTAAAAATGCATACAATATATCCCAATTTATCCACGAACTAATACCTTTATATACACAATGAGAGCAAAACACATATTATAAACAAATTCCATGTACCATGTAATATTCATAATTCCAGAATCATAAAATTGTTTAATGTGATTTTTCAATATCATGCCTTATATTCATACAAAAGGAATAGCTTTGCTCAGAGTCGCTTTAACCCTAATAAGGCCGGGGGGGGGGGGGGCATAATGCCCCCCCCCCCCCCCATTTTGAAAATAGGACCTACCGTTACGAAGTCACGTGACCTTTTGTCTATGCATGTCAGCCCGAAAATCGCTCAATTTCGTGATTTGTGTACAAAACATATGGAAATATCAGTTTTCGTAAAAAGAGGTATATCATTGGATATTTGGTCTTGTTTACATTTTATATGTTTGTTTTGGGGTTCACAATAGTTGAATTATAGTTAGAAATAAAATAAACAACATAAAACAATAAAATACATAAGAAAACAAAACAAAGAAATACATAAGAAATTATAAAAACAATAGAAAACATAAGGAAGAACCTGGCTCTTCCAAATTTTTTTGTCGTATTATCATTCCAAATGCTTTAAAGAATATATGTAGTGAAAACCAATGTTTAATTATGAAGAATATATGATTTATGGGTAAAAATATGAATTGTATGACTTTATTTTCATAAATTACCATAAATACGCAAATTAATGAATTTTTCAAAAAATTTAAATTACCATTGTATTCTATACACTTCACTTATCATGCGTGCAAATTTTCACGGCGATCGGCCGCTTTGCGGCCGAGATCTTAAGGGGGGCCATAATGCCCCCCCCCCCCCCCCCCAGCCGTAGAAAGACCTCAAATAGCCCGGCCTTTTTAGGGTTAAGACAACTGATTGAACTGACTGGCATTGTATCTATATATTGAAAATGGCAGACATTGCCCAAAAAATTATTGAATTAAAAAAAGATGTACCCACATTAAATGTATCCAAACAATACAAATACCATTTCATACACAATAACAGAAATACATTATACAAGTTTCATGATAACCCATAATTCTAGTATAAATATGCAATCGTTTAAACTGATCTTTCAATATATTTTAATGGTGGAAGAAAATTCTGACCCAAACTGGATCTCGATCATCATCGTAGATGATTTTCCTTTGAGTAAAACACATGTACTTTGAAGAAAAAAAAATTAGTGATCGTATTTTCTTACAATCTGTACTTTTAAATAACTCTTATGATGAAGCAGTTTTAACATCTTCTCATGAATCTCCTCATTTGTGTTTTATAATCTACATATTATACAAAATAGGTTGTATACCAGCTAATTTTCTCCAACATGTTAATTTATTACATTGGAGATATATATTATAAATTTCGTACCAGATATTTGATTTCAGGACGCAAAAAAAAAAAAAAAGTATTTACCTCGCTTCCAATTCTGCTGAAACATCATACCACACATTATGAAACTCTGGTAATAGCTACTTCAAATATACAAGTCATAAGCAATTCACTTATCGAAGTTATATAAAATCAAATTCGTTCATGAATATTTTTCAAATATTGACAAACATTTTTAGACTACTGCTCTAAAATTATCTGGAGTCTTTGTTGAACTTTCGAGTTGGCTTCTATCTCCGATATTTTTTGTTAAAGACAGTTTTGGTTGAAATGAGGGTGGTTTAATAAAATGTTATTTTGCGAGATGTACAAATATATCTAAAAGGGCTTGACTTTGCAGACAAAAATCTTATGTATTTGAATAAATTCGGGTCAGAAACGGCTGACAATTTTATAAATGTATAGGTTAAATAATGTGTGGATCCCACAATGTATTTGATGATTCTAATCCGATGGTGATCAATCTACACAATCCTGAAAATCATACCAAAGTTGCTTTCAAACTGATCCCAACAACCCATCAATTGAATGTCCATCACAAAAATCACATCTACACTTGATTAAAAACTAGTTTGAGTTACATGCTTCGTTCACGGAGAGTTATAAATTACATTTTTTTTTGTAATAGACGGTTTAAATGAATTATGATTATTTACTTTGCGAACACTCTTATTTACTTCTGGGAACAATCGTTAACATCACCATCATCAGAGAGACGCAGGCTAGGATTTAGGTTTCGAACACAGGTCAAACTCTTATCTGAGTTAGTCTATATTTATTGAATTATGAATATTTTGTGTATGGGACCTTCCTTTTACGTCACCATCCGAGAGATGCAGCCTAAGTTCTCTAAAAGGCGTCCAGATTAGCGTATTCTACGGACCCCTGCAGGTGGTCGGAGATGACGTCATAGCATAGCTTGTACATCTCCTGTGTCAATGGATGAATAAACAAAAATGTTCATGAAACATTCTATATGATCGAATGCTTATACCAGCCATTCTTTAAAATGTTAATTCATGCTTTAATGTACACAGTGAGTGTTTTATCATGACATCACGGATCATAACTTGGATCATTCCAAATCAAAGGGTATGATTATTGCATATATCTGTATTAACTTTGCTATGGGTCTATGGGTCCCACCCTACGATATACACGCCCATAGCTACCCATCTAACCATTGCTAGATACAGTAATACTTCCAACAAGGGAGGGGGTGTACACGAGTACAACCCTACGATAGACACGCCAACATATACCCACCTGTCCATTGCCAGATACAGTGAACTTCCAACAAGGGGTGGGGGATGTACACGGGTACACGGGTCCCACCCTACGATATACACGCCAATATTTACCCACCTCTCTATTGCTAGATACAGTACAACTCATGCCTAATTTACGCTCGATTTGCTCTAAGATTAATGGAACCAAGCAGCCAACACCCCAAACTTATCCTTTAATATGTAAAGAGGATAAGTTGTAGTAATCCATTCTACAAGCAACGATTGAAATAATGTCTCCAAAATATTTGTACTCAAATTGTATAATCATAACTACTGTGAACAAACATTGATGTGTCTGCAAAAAGACCCAGACAAGTTGCCATATGAACTCTCCTCGACAATATAACTTGCAGATCCATGAACACACAATTTAGTATGCTGATGAATTTGTAAATAATAATACAATTTTGGAATGGACTACTTAAACATAGTAATTCTCTCATTTATATTAACAAATACTTTTCGGGGTGTAGGTTCCTTGAATTAATGAATATTCGATGAAATAGGTCAAAGATGAAGTTTGTCTACTTACCAAGGAGTCCACTATGTTGGTTCTTCCTGCCCTGAGCCTCTTGACCGCCTGGAAGATGTCCACCTTTTCACTTTGTCTGACTTTGCTCAGTGCAGACCACAGAGTGCAGAAGACACCGCTACGACTGAGTCCATTCCTGGAATACAAATCAGGCTTCATTAATCATGCATTAACGGTTTGATTGATATTAACGCTAATCCATGTCTCCCGTGACTCTCTTTACCCCGTCTTTAAACTACTGGTCCAGTCAGTTTGGATTCTGAAAGTCAAAACCTGGACTACTTAACCGCCCGGAAGATGTCCACCTTTTCGCTCTGTCTGGTCCTGCTTAGTGCAGATCACAGCGTGCATAAGACACCGCTGCGATTGATTCCATTCCTGAACAGAAATGTGAGCCCACACCAAGGAATAATTAACGGTTTGATAGACACAATGGCCGGTATTCTACTAAATTTGTCAACTAAGCTAGACTAAAAAAGATAGTAATTACCAGTAACCAGTTAAACCAGTTCACTCATGTGGAATCTGACAAGCACATTGATGGTTGTCATGCACCACCTCTGATTGTTTCTTGTCATGTAACATCCAGACAAAGGGATGATTGACATTCCAATGAAGTGGTTTAACATGTTTCCAGTTTCATATTGTCCTTTTAGCTGGAGGACATTATATTACTGGTGACTTGTTAAACCATTTCATTGGGATGTTAGTCTGAGGAGAAACAATTATCTATATGGTGGTGCATGTCAACCATCGATGTGCTAGTCAACGTGTACAAGTGTGGAATATGGTTTAATGGTTATCTGGTAAATGTTGTCATTTTAGTCTAACTTAAAGTTGAAACATTTAGTAAAATACTGACCAATGATAGTGGGCCTAGGTATACTGGTTACAGTCCGTTATTCCGAAGGTTCGTTATTCCGAAGGTTCAGTTATTCCGAAGGTTCGTTATTCCGAAGGTTCGTTATTCCGAAGGTTCGTTATTCCGAAGGTTCGTTATTCCGAAGGTTCGTTATTCCGAAGGTTCGTTATTCCGAAGGTTCGTTGATCCGAAAATAAAATCGGGTTCGTTATTCCGAAAATTAAATCGGGCTTGTTATAATACTATAGTTTGTGTTTTGTTTATTTAATTTACAGCCTGCATTAAGCATACCCCTCCTTTTTTCCCTCCCTTGGCCAGACCAATCAAACATTTCAGTTTATTTTATCTCTTTATATGAAATTATAGCATTTTAACAAACCCAAATTCATGGATTAACGAACCCGATTTCATTTTAGGAATAGCGAACCTTCGGAATAACGAACCCTCGGAATAACGGACCTTCGGAATAACGAACCTTCGGAATAACGAACCCGATTTCATTTTAGGAATAGCGAACCTTAGGAATAACGAACCTTCGGAATAACGAACCTTCGGAATAACGAACCCTCGGAATAACGAACCTTCGGAATAACGAACCTTCGGAATAATGCAATAAATGTTCGGATTAACGAACCCTTTTTCATTTTCGGATTAACGAACACTCAGGTATAGGAAATTTGCGTGTTCGGAATAACGAACCTTCGGAATAACGAACCTTCGGAATAACGAACCGCACCCGGTATACTAACCATGCTAACCATGACTCTCTCCATTGTGTTTGTAAACTGGACACAAAATTGTGTCAAATTGTGCCTTGCATGTATTTTTCAGGACGGACCACATATTATTACAGTACAACACACTACGACTGTTCCATATCCTCTAGTATTGTTTACAAAGCCAACAATTTATAATCATTCTTCACAAATTTTGTTTAATGAAATGTGAAATTAGGAAGTACTCCTTGAGATGATAACTTCTTCTAATCATCATTGTATAATTGTTCATTGTATAAATAATTAATTGTTCACTTATTAATGTCTTTAACATGTTTAAAGAATCAAGGAAATATGATAATAGGTATCTCAAATTGAACGAGAAAGACAGGGTATTTAAGTATTACCCATTGTTTTTATGATGTTTCTAAATGTAATATCACGTATCACATCTTCTTATGTGACTAAATAAGTGTTGTTACGTTTTTTAGTATAATATAATTTAATGCAATATTGTGTGAATGTGGGACTCGTTCTCACATGCAATGCACGACGATAGGTCCCTTTGCCTTCGCTCTCTTCGCACTGTATTCAACCTCTTCGATCAACTGTAGAAGATCCACGGTCGAGTCCGGTCTCTGCTGGGACGCTTGCCAGCCGTGATACTGGAACTGAGCCACACTCAAACTCTGGAATCGAAACGTAACACACAAAACATTTTGTTTTTAAGTTAAAATTTGTACCCGAGTGCATCCCTATATGTTGAAAAGGGGACTTTATGGTAAAAAAAAAACACTTCCAACAAGGGGGGGGGGGGGGGCGGGTGGAGGGGGGTTGACATAGTTCTACGGGTCCCACCTTTTACGATACACACGCTAGTAGCTACCCACCTGTCAATTGCTAGATACAGTAAAACTTCCAACAAGGCCGGGGGGGCGGTGGTGGGGGTTGTGTACACTGGTCCACGGGTCCCACCTTACGGTAGACACGCCATTAGCTACCCATCTGACCAGATACAACAAAACTTCCAACAAGGGGGGGGGGGGGGGGGGGGGGGGGGTTACACGGCCCTACGATGGACACGCCAAGTACAGCTACTAACCTGTCCATTGCCAGATACAGTAAAAGTTCTCTTGGTGTAGGATGAAGTGAGCTCCTCGTCTGACATAGACACCATCGACTCGCCCACCTTCAATCGTTCTCCCTCGGGCCAGTATTGGGCGCATGTCTGTTGACACAACATATACAAATATACAAGATATACTGATACATGTACAACATGATGACTCCTCCGCCATTGCGCGATTTCAAGCCCAAATTAAAGGACAATGAAACCCAAGCAAATGTTGCTTTCATAGACTTGAAGAGATTAGGAGGAATACTCTCTGAAAGAAAGAGCATAGTCGGGCAAGAAACAAGAAAACTATGGCTCTTTGAAGATGTCCATTTATTCCTATAGGGAAATCAAATTGGCAACTTACTCTGATAAGTGTTTGCACTACTCTCCATATGTTTTGTACACAAATGTTCCCATTTTTACAATTTTCTTCATAGTCACACCTTTCCATTCCCCAACTCATGATAATTATGTTATGTATAAAAGCATTCTACAAAACATATGTTGAACTCAAACGAAGGGTGAACATACATTTTGACAAAATTGAACAAACTTGACATTTTGTGTACAAAATGTTCGGGGAGTAGTCCACAAATTTGCCAGAGTGCGTTGCCAATTTGAGTCACTCGTAGAAATAAATGGCTTTTTTCAAAGAGCCATAGTTTTCTTATTTCTTGACCGATTGTGCTCAAATTTTCAGGGACTATTCATTCTATTTAGTGTTTTATAGTGCATATAACAATTTGTCTGGATGTCATTGTCCTTTAACACTGCACTGAATTAGTTTGTCAACTCAATTTTGATAGTAATCTATTTAGGCTACCAAGGGGGTGTTTCACAAAGATCCTAAGTTGAACTTAACGCTAAGTTGGACTTAACTATTATGGAAAGCCATTTGTAGCCTTGTAATACAATATATTAAAAAGCAGCAAAGCAAGAATGTTAGACTTTTCATAAATGTTGCATCAAGAACATGAAATTTCCTTGATAATAGAAAATATTGATTGTTTGAATCAACATGTTATGCCTTAGAAATAGGACTTTTACAACAGTTTCAAAGAAACTAATGGCTTTCCCTACTGTTTAAGTCCAACTTAGAGTTAAGTTCAACTTAGGATCTTTGTGAAACACCCCCCAGATCTGATATCGCACAATTATAAGCTATGTTTACATATATGTAAGCCGTGACCCTAGCCTTTGACCTAATTACCCCAACATCTTATAAGTTTATAAGCTCCCCAATATACAAATAGGCAGTGGCGTAGCGTGGTCGGACTGATTGGGGGGGGGGGGGGGGGGGGGGCACGAAATTATTGGGGGGGCACACCTTATGTATTTCTTTGTTTTTTCAAAAAATGGCCCCTTATGTTTTCTATTGTTTTTTCGTGCCCCCCCGTGCCCCCCCCCCCCCCCCCCCCCCGTAGCTACGCCACTGCAAATAGGTACCAAGTTTGATGGTTATTTGTCAACTGGTTCTTGAGATTACAAGCTTTGTTGGCATAGTGAGTCCTGTGACTTTGACCTTTGACCTTTGAACTCATGACCCCAACATATGATGGCTACAATGGCTTTCTATGAAAATGTCAGGTACCAAGCTTGATTGAAATCTGACAATTAGTTCTTGAGTTTGCAACAAAGTGTTGAAAAGCATTGTGGTCCCCTTTAAATTGAAAATTAATAGTGTTGTTTTGTTGTTGTTCCCGTTGTAGTTGCTGTGTTACTTGTCTTTTTTTCCTGGAAGGGGGGGGGGGGGGGGGTTGGCTCAATTCTCTACTGGTATCGTGTAATTCCTTTAGCCTACTTAACATAAATCAACTATACATAATTATTTGAAGCCTTTTCAGTATATTTAGGTTACGATTGAACTAGTGAAGCATCGCGTCTGAATGGCTGCATGAACGACTGGACGCGAGGGGAGACTATCAGCCGAGTGGCGGAGTCCCAAGTCTCGGTGGAACCGTTCGTTGTGATAGTCGCGCTCTCCAGTCGTTCCTGCACATTGCATACCATACCGTGCATTCAACTCAGCTCAGACGAGAGGCCTTGTCAAAAGGCTACCAGTGTACCTGATCGTTTTGGTCAAGCTGGTTAAGCATGACGATGACAGGACATTGCCAGTCTATGATCATTCTCCAGATGTCCAGAACAGTGCTGGGCAGAGGGGCCTGGGCCACCAGGAAAGCATCCCTCTTGCGAAATGTCTAATAATAATAATGAGAACATGAATAATATCATATTTATAACGAGCATATCAAATATAAGTATGCGTTGTAAGAAAAGATGAGTAAAAGGACAGGTTAGCATAATACAGTATATCACTTATATCATTAAATATAACAACACTCGTAGGTGACTGGTCACCCGACAGAAGCTTGCCCAAACTTGCATGCAAAAGGGCAAGTCCAACCACGCACATTACTCACAAGAGCTCTGAAAAGATGTATAAGTGGGTTAAAATACCAATACATAAACTGTTAAGAAGGGCGCCTGACGCCCATCATGGGGCCCCGAGTTCGAAGCCAGTCGACGCCCCGGCGTTAACAAAACGTAATTTAGACAAACATTGTATTATTTCACAATGCTTCGCTCTACCAAGGTATATTGGCCGTATGTGTAAATTCGCATGTATGTGTAAATTCGCATGATGTGGAAATGTAGCTGCTCGTGGCTAGTATGTTCGCGGGCCGATGAGAAGGTGCACAAGGTACCTTGCAAGAGTCTTCTGACAGTATCCGCGCATTATCATATTAGTAGTGAAACACTTAGCTACGTCAATTTGTGTGCTGATATGTGTATGCAGGTGACAAGACCATCATTGTAACTACGGTTCTCATTCATGTTTATCATCATAAAACGTTAGGAACATTTGCGACAAGACTTATTGTATAGTGTTATATCTTCTTTGTATTAATTTCTGCGCTAAGAGTAACTTACGTCGGTGAAAGAGGCGTTGATGTAGCCTGTAGAGTTGCTATCTCCCTTGCTCATCAGGTGCGGTCTCCTTCTATCCACTGCACAGGTAACAAATTAACAGTATTGATGTCTGGCAACTATTAAAGTATGGTTTCTAAAACAGTTTTCCACTTACAGGTAACAAATTAAAAGTGTTGATATCTGAAAACTAAATATGGTTGCTAAATCAAGTTCTATCCACTGTACAGGTAACATATTAACAGTGTTGGTATCTGACCATTAAATAAGGTTGCTAAATCAATTTCTATCCATGTAACAAATTAACAGAATTGATATCTGAGAACTTACAATATGATTTGTATTTTAGGTTCTATCCGCATAATGTACAGGCCACAAATTAACAGTACTGTTTGTATGACTGATATCCGACAACTAAATCTGGTTGCTTAATCAGTTTCCGCTCCCAGCACGTCCCTTTTGTCATTTGCAGTAATTGAATGTTTGATTTGATTCGATATATCTATTTGTGTTATTATAAAATAAAAAATAAAAAATATATGCAATAAACAATAGATCGTGAACATAATTTTCTTTCACAGGAGGAAGAAAAGTATTGTTACTACTTTGTTTTCTACATTACTGTACTAAATAATAAACCTAAACAAATATTAAAGGCGGCGCTGCGCCTTGTTGAATAGACCAGCTGGCTCGTCTGGCGTTTCGTGCAATATTATTGAGGACTGCAAGCAAAGTCATTCATTATTTCCTTGATAATTATCCCAACATTATTATAACAGAAGACAATACAACAGCATAACTCTGTTATATCATAACGCATCATAACATATCATATCATGGCATATTATCACAAATCATACCATATCGTATCATAATCGTATCATATTCCATCATATCATAGCATGTTATGTCATATCATATCATATCATATCATGATCATTATGATGAAAACAGTGTTAATAATGGTATTTATTCAGACACCTACTGGGTAAAATATCCGGGAATCTGTTCTTCTGTGCGTTCTCACGGCTCCTTCCGCCGGCCAAACTGGATGAAGATGGTTCTGGTGTAAGTTTCGCGAGATTCTATCAAGTTTATAAAAAAAAAGATTACAATTGAAGACACGATACGGAATACAGTTTAATGAATAATTTGAATTTCTTAGTCTTGTAATTGAAAATATTTCGCAGATAAAAGTCTGAATAACTTATATTATTTGACACGAGAACAGTTACGCGTCAATAACAAAAACCGTTTTTATACATTTCCTACTAAAATCCACATAAACAGACATGAAATGCTTTATACAGAATAAGGACCCAAGTCGAAATTCCCCTAGAAACCCATAGGAAGCCCATAGGACAATCACATTGGTCTCTATGGGTTTCCTTTGGGTTTCTATGGGAACCATAGACATTTCCCAGGTCGAAATTCCCATAGAATCAAAACCCATAGGAAAACCGTAAGAGACCCATAGTAACCCATAATAAACACATGTTCCACTTTCCCTATATAAACCAATAGGCCTATGGGTTTATAATGGTTTCCTACGGGTTTTGGTTATATGGGAATTTCGACATAGGCAGTAGGAACCCAGTAAGAAACCATTAAGAACCCAGTAGGATGTACCAGTAAGAAACCCGTATGAACCCAGTAATAACCCGTACAGACCTGTAGGTAACAAGTAAGAAACCAGTAAGCTTTAGAACCAATACAAACCCAGTAAGAAACCAGTAGGAACCCAGTAAGAACCAGTATAGACTAGTAGGAAACCAGTAAGACTGACCGGTAAGAGCCCAGTAAGAACCCAGTAGGATGTACCAGTAAGAAACTAGTAGGAACCCAATACTAACCCGTACAGACCTGTATGTTACCAGTAAGAAACAAGTGCGAACCAATAGAAATCAAATAAGAAACCAATAGGAACCCAGCAAGAGTAGAGACTAGTAGAAACCACCCAAGTCGAAATTCCCAATAGAAACCCATAGGAAGCCCATAGGACAATCCTATTGGTCTCTATGGGTTTCCCCCTGGGTTTCCTATAGGTTGTTATGGGTTTCTATGGGACCCATAGACATTTCCCATGTCGAAATTCCCATATAATAAAAACCCATAGGAAACCCATAGGAGACCCAATTTTAAACCCATAGATACCCATACAAACCCATGTTCCACTTTCCCTATCGAAACCCATAGCAACCAATAGGCCTATGAGTTTCTATAGGTTTCCTATGGGTTTTGGTTATATGGGAATTTCGAACTGGGGATCCACAATAAATAGGGTACTTCTCCCAAATTCTTACTAAAATTCGACCACACCTATAAGAACACCTGGAGGTGGGCACAGCCTTAAAAGATCATCGCTTTCATTTCAGTCGCAAATCTATTTGTAATTTCTGTGTAAATGACCTTCGTGAAGGATTAGTAGCATTCTTTTGGACGAACATAGAATATTCTGCTTAAATGTGCGCGTAAAATATTGACATGTTTGAGCAAATTAAAGTTTGTAACCACTTTACTTGGAGTCCAAGATAAATCACACAAAATAAGTTTATTGATCTGTACCATGAATTCATATAGCACCATCAAAGATACTGCTGAAATAGTTTTGAAACAAAAAAAAAGGATACCTCATATATTTTTCCGGACGACCATTGATGACTCTATTCATTTATATTTTGTTAATTGTTTACCTCGAACTCCACTTGTAACAACGATTTGCGTGTCCTCGCAGGAACGGTGGATAGCTGGTTGTACCTCTCGTTGAATTCCGAGACGGGTATTGCTGTATCACCAGTCAGATATGCTTCATACAGCACGTTGTAGATGAATGCATACTGGTGCTGGAAGAGCAACATGGAAATATCAGTTTGGCTTTTTAGCATTATATTTGAGTATTAAACTGAAACTCTGCCAACCTCGATAATATGAATCAGTCACTTATCAAACTCAAAGTTGTCATGGTATGCACAACCAACATCATGAAGCAAAAGGAGACTGTTACTAAACTCACTAAAAGCATGTACGAAGTGTGGTGTATAATCCGTCCATCGGTTCTTGAGATGACGGTAATCACGAGCTATTTTGTATACTTCAGCCCTATGACATTCCGACAACAGGAGCGTAAAGTTCAGTTTATTGGCTCCAGAAGTCACATACATGTTGTAATATTGTTGGTATGTTGTTTGTTGTTGTATGTGTGTGGGTTCTTATTATAAGTCAAGACACCGAGAAGTGGTTTTGAGCTGTTTATTACTCTAGATCCACATGGCAAGTGAGAGTATACAATAAGTGATGAGGTGGCATCATCTAGTTAAGACCAGTGAGGGGTGTACATATGATTCCTCACAGGGGTAATGATACTGCTTAGCAACTTCATCCCTATACCGTGATTAGATGTGGGTGCAGAGGAGTGTAGTCCCTGCTTTCAGACTGCATTCTAACTGCACATATAATACACATGTACCAAGTTTGATGATAATTCGTCAATCGGTTCATGAGATGACGCGATGACGAGATTTTTGCACACATAATGAGACCTGGGATATCATAGGCTTAAGAGGTATGTGACCTTTGACCTCATGAACCCAACATATGATTAGTTCATGGGATCATAATGATACATACAGACCACGTGCAATGCATTCCGTCAATTGGTTCTTGAGAAAACGCGATCTCGAGAATGTGAAGTATATACGTACGTGCGTACGGACAGACCCGAAAAACCCCACTTTGTTGCGGATGCATAAAGAAAACTTACAACAGTCTGCACCATCTGAATTCGGTCTTCCCTCATCCGATCCACATAGCCGAAGACATCCACCCTGCCGGTCTCTCGCATCATATCCAGCATGTTGTACAGGGTGAGGAATGTTCCTGTCCTGCCAACACCGGCACTATATTTAGAATTTAAAGAACAGCATAACAGTTTAGAATATAATGGCAGATTAACAACGAAATTCGGATGATTGTAGTTTCAATTCTCAAGGCTCCCGTCTTACGAGTGACAACACCCAAGGTATGTCAGATTCGCATATGAGATTATTCCTAACAACGTGAATACACAACAGGGGGAGTGGTCCACAAATATCAGAGCATATGCTGCTAATTTGAACCAACATCATTGCCCCATAGAAATAATTGAATGTTGTAGTATCTTTAACTTTAAAGGGATCTAGTAACTTTGTTGACATGTGCAAAAAGTGATGAATGGTTAATGCAATGTATATTGTTTATTCGTTGGGCATACGTTTCCGATATCCGTTGATATCTGACCGGGCCATAAGTCCCTTTAAGATATTATTCGCCTTATTTAGCATCTTACGTTGAATGCATTAACATCGTTAAATCTTAAATTGATTTTTACTTTAAATACGATTGCAGACTGCCCTCTACAAACTCATTCCCATATAGGTGTGTGCACAGTGAAAAATATTCATAATGTAATCGAACTGAGTTGCGAGGCAGAAAAAAATATAACCTACCAATTGTGAACTACAATACCAATAAACTAGAGGCACAGCGCCACTACGTGGCAGCCATAACAATTTTTTTTTTTTGTGGAGAAACCACACTTTCTTTGCTCATGTTTCTATTTTACATTATACACTCATGGTCAGTTTCACTATGTTTGCAAAACAATTTTGTTTAGATTTTTGACTAAATACAATGTTCGTACTATACCTGCAGTGGACTAGCATTGGTTCATTGTGACCTTTCCCGAGGATCGCCAATTGGTGTTCCTTGACCACAGTTATGAACTCGATGAGAGTTGCATAAAGCTGTGGCACACCCATGTCAGGCCACGACACGTAGTGGAAGTGGGTGATAGTTCGCTCGGAAAGTTCATCAACCTCGTAAGTACTCTCAGGTTTGGTCTGAAACGGTTTATGAAAGCAATATTAAACATATCATGTGCAGTCTGTTATCGATGTTCAAACTAATCTAGGCCCCGATGCAGAAAGAGTTGCATTCGACGTGAAAAATTGCAATTAATTGCAAAGTGAGAACATATGCACATTAATTTGAACCAATCCGATTGGCGCATTTAGTCGCATGATCTGATTTTACAATCAATTGCAATTCTGTCTGCAACTGGGCCATGATGTCAATGATTTGATGTAATATTCGTGTGTGCCTCTTTGGTATTCGTGATGCTGTTTTGCTATAATACATTGATATGATTGGATGTATCATTGTACATGATAAAGATATACTTATGTATTCGCAGTGCTCTATAGGTATTAATTGATCGATATATTTGCTTTCTTGTGTACGATAACCATGTGATAACGATATACTTCTCTTAAACATTGGTAATGATCTATAATTGGTCAAATGGATCGATATGATTTGATATGATATAATGTTCTATTCTTTCGCATGTTAATCGTATACTTGTCTTCTGTATGTGTGATTTTATATTGGTTCACTGGATTATCTACTGCATGCTTATTTACCTTAAAACATGAATATTCATAAACTTAGTCATAAAAAGGAAATATTCAACAATGACATGTATCCAAACATCATCCTTGTGAATAACTTCTTGCAGACAATTGGTAAAACAATATACAATACACTACCTATAATCTACAGGAGTAATCACTTCACATTAATTTTTATTAAAAAAATGTAAATAACCTTTGTGATGACGATTTTGCGGACAACGTGGTCTGAGAAGTGCGTTTCGTCAGTCAGTAAAAGAGTAAAGTCGCCAAACTTCTCTGCTGACTTAATCTCCGCTGGGAAGTAATGCCTGCATTTGTCCTGAGAAAAGAAAACAAATTTTATATTACTATAATAATAACTAGGTATAACAATACTTTGGGGAAATGTGTCAACTTCTTGTGAGAAAGTATAAAAACACATAACGTGAACCTCAATTCGAGATATATATCAGTTTACAAGGATCGCAAATTGTATTTGTTTAACAACATTTCTTATTCTCCATGCAGATTAAACTCTCCCTTATTTATGAAGACAATATTGTTTTAAAATTTGCTGCTTAAAGTTATTTATTGGCACTGTATCACAAAACAATATAAATCTACGGAAGAAAATGTGCTGGATTATCAGTATAGCGACCTATTGATCCATTGTGTTACAGATGATAGTTGTGCAATTATGTATTATCACGTTTTAAAAAAATCATTATTTCATTAAGAACGCTTTTATCATAATACCAGTGGCAGCACGAGACAGTGGCATAGGGGCAACAGCTGCACCCCCCCTCCCCCCCCCTCCCCCCCCCCTCCCCCCCCCCCCCCCCAGTCGGTCAGATTATATGGTTGTTGCTTGCCAGCTGGTAACAATCCATGTTTTTTGTTTTTGTAATTGTTAGTTTGTCAGCTGGACACAATGATTGATCTGCTGATTGTCATCCGGTTGGAGACCCAGTTACTCTCGCCCCCCCCCCCCCCCCACCCTGAAAGACATTGCCCTATCAAATTATACATTGTATTAACATAATATGTTAATATAATGTATAATTTGATAGGGCATTTGATATTTGGTATACATCGGTATAATACAAACCTTTCCAGCTTCGACATAGTTAGTGACCATAACTATTGTTGATATGTTTTCCTGCCAGATCATTCTAAAGAAATCTCCAATAGATGCCGCATTAGGAGCTATGAACATAATAGGCAAACACACTGTTAGAACAAATTGAACAAAATACTTCTTAAATCAGGTTATAAGTGTAATCCACGTTAACATAAATAAATACAGGTCCATAGCCACTACATGCGCTCTAAATCCTTGCGACGGGTGTATTATCGGACGAAGGAACGTTCCTCAGGGTAAACGTACATCATGTACATTAGGTGTGATTGACCCCAAAAAGCATGTTTCGTAACCGGAATTTAGAGCGCACATCGTTTATAGCGCACGATTGCCTATTTTTGTGTGCGTCCCCAACGGATGCAGTACGACGAACGCGTATTGTGATGTTGTGGTTGTTCGTATTTTGAATGTTTGAGGGTTTGCGTACTATGATGAATTTATTAATTTTATTATATTATTGTATTGATTATACTATTGTATATAATTATCATTATTAGTAGCAGTAGTTGTAGTAGTGGTACTATTAGTAGCAGTAGAAGAAGTATCATTCTTATTACACATTATTATTATAATACATTTGATAAAATGATAGGTCAGGTACCTTGCGATGCGATGTAACACCGGTTTCCTTTGTAGTCCTGTAGTCAAAAGTAACATCAAGAAAAAGGATTGATTTGTTTTATACAGGGTGGCCCAGAAAAAAACGGAACGGGGGACTTCCCAAAATACAGTAACACAATTATTATGTCCATCGGATAGGGTGTCTTTTCCAATGAAAATGATACCAAGAACAGTCATTTTGGTTGAGACGTTTTTGTTCTAGGGCTCTGTCAGTGACACCATGTCAGGTTCCGTTTTTTGTAAATTTTTACCTAGTCAGGGCCAGTAAAACCGCACGCACCGCCTTTCATATCGTACAACACAGCGCGCCATTGACAGTGTGCACTCAGCCGTGTGCCGAGATAATGTGCATGGTATTACGGGCAGTGAGTGCGGTTTTACTGGCCCTGACTAGTTAAAAAATTTGCACCTGACATGGTCTCACTCACAGCGTCCTAAAACAAAAACTACACGACCAAAATTACTGTTCTTGGTATCGTTTTTCATTGGAAAAGACACCCTACCTGATGGACATGAATAGTTTGGTACTTTATTTCGGGAAGTGCCCCGTTCCGTTTTGTTTGGGCCACCCTGTATAAGTGAAGTGCAGAAGCCATTGCCTTTCATAAATTGTACATCAAGAAAAATTAATAAACATAATGGTGATTTGTTATTGAATATCGAGTTACGTCTTACATTAATGTTACAATTCACTTACAAACCGAACAAACGGCCTTCCCTAATTCTAATTCAATCTTTATAGAGTTTAAGTACAACATAGAATATTCTTGAAACACCTATACACAGTCTAAGTCACCTCT
This sequence comes from Echinarachnius parma, assembly GCA_037951105.1. Classification (NCBI taxonomy): domain Eukaryota; kingdom Metazoa; phylum Echinodermata; class Echinoidea; order Clypeasteroida; family Echinarachniidae; genus Echinarachnius; species Echinarachnius parma. The sequence continues at coordinate 197,597 of JBAMJV010005662.1, read as the reverse complement.
AAACTAGAATGGTTAACTTGCCTTTAAGTAGCTGGCGTTGTAGTAATCTGACAATGGGTCGCCGTTGATCTTCTCCAAGACAACTCTCGTGTGATCATCTATCAAATCAATTATTTAAGTAATGATTAATGACATAGTAGTATGGTGAGGTTTGAAGCTATGATATTTAGATCGTTATTATAACATGGTTTACATTGTATTCAAGTAATAATGTGATCCACTTTGCAAATTACAGTATTATTTCACACTGTGATGACATATACGTTGTTCCCTTCTGAAAAAAGACATGTAAGTAAATTTTCTGGATCTCTTCTATTACATTATTAAAACGATTGATATATGAGAATATCGATATAGATCACATGCAATTAATGGATACAATATAAATCCGCGTCCACAGTGCCAATATACTAGTACATCACAAATCGGTTTGAACCCAATATTTTGTTTGGAAGAAAACATAACTCTTTATTAAAGTAATGTGTGATGATCGCCAGTAGCGCATTTTACCTTAAACGGGGAATTGCATGGACAAATAAAAATACATTCATTGTTATCGTAGTATAATCATTGACATAGATCTGTGCCAAAAGGTACTCAGAGCAAGGAATTCGGGGTTAATCACGTGGATATTATATTTACATGGAATGATATTTCTGAAGCGGTTCCTCTTCTTGAACTCCTCCTTGCTTGCAACCTTCCATGGATAGCGCTGCTCCTTGTTCAACAGCTGAGAAAAAACATGCGACGATGATATACAAGCAACATTCTAAAATCACACTTGCCCGGGGCAAGTCATTCAGATCCAGTATGATACGTAACGTTTCAACGGTCGTACCATGGAATTATCTCTGGTCGTACATTCACTGTTACTGTAGAGACAAGATACAATTTACAATAGGTATAATGTACTCCAAAAAGATTGTAATGGTTATTTCATTATTTCGATAAGATTGTCGGTGGCTGAATTAAATTAGCTTATTAAGACGATGTTTCCTCCTTTTGATAATGCTTAATTGTTTTGTGTTATATCAGTTATTCGAACTGAAACTAATATTTATATATATGCTTAATTGTTATATCAGTTATTCGTACAGAAAGTAATATTAATCTATTATTTTATATGGAATGGAAAAACGACGAATGATTGTATCTGAGTTGCAAATCTTACTTCGTACTCCTTCGCGGCCTTGGTTTTGCTCCCAGTTCCCTCGTAGTACGTATGCAGATCAGCAACGCGGATCGGTCCTGGTATGGTCGTGTTCTCGTAGATAGTTCCATCGACGTCATCTGGAGTGACCGGTGGGACTACGGCGACTGGCTTTGGCTGCGTGATAGGGGGCTTGGGACCTGGTTTTCCCTTGATGGGCTTTGGTGACTGGGGTTTAGGCGGAGGCTCTTCATCATTCATGCCTGTGTTGTCAAAGCCCTCGAACTTGTCCCTTTGTTTCGACGCTACATGCAAAATTTGCATTTTAATTTGAATATGATATTTGTTTTGGTATTATTTAAAAGGATCTAGTTACATTGTCAAACTCGAAAAAACTTTTTACCAGTTCTCATATACCGCTGTGGAAACCCTTTTTCGAATGTCTCTCTCGTTAAAAATGTGCTTAAGATTGAAATATATGAATTTGAAAGTCTACCTGTTACGATTAAACTGTGTACAACCATATTATAGTAAAATGAGTAAGCAAATATCATGCACTTTTTCATTACGCCCATTAGTTAGCCATGTATAACATTGGACATATTGGACCACAATAAACAACATTTTATCAACCCTTTGCATATTTCGATATATTGCACGTCACTATAGTAACGTGCAATATAATAGTGTTATATTGAATGGTATACGCTTTCCAAAGAGAGCCAGCTCCTCAACATCATTATCTCATATAACAAATAGTACATGCTTCTTGTCGTGGAATATTCCACAATACACACCTGTAAATTTTGAATTTCACTCGTGTATTTATATTGCACTCGGCCTACGGTCTCGATGCAATATAAATGCACTCGATAACGTTAAAATGCATTGGGTGTATATTCTGGTATATTCAACTCCAAGCTATGCACTATTTGTATACTATCACTAATGGTATGACAATCTAACATAGTCTACCTCCATAGGTTACTCCTACTTCGTCCTGTGGTTGATTTGATCTTCTCCTGTGCAAGAAAATAATAATACAAAGTTTATTTATGAAGTTGCTTTGTTGTTGTTTGTTTTTGATAGGTAATTATATTTAACTTGGAGTTTTAATGGTAATAATACAAAAGATTATAAGACACATTTTTTATGATAGCGCATATCACATTGCAAATGCACGTCCCTACCCAGCTAGCCACCTGACGTTGGGCCGATGTCGGAATTTGGTTGCCGGATGTCGGCATATCGCCGTTGGCTCGAGGTTAAAATGTCCGCCAGCCCAACATCGTCACGACGTCATTTTTGTGATATATTGGCATAAGGTCATTTTCCGACAATGGCCCAACATCATGTCATGAGATGATGTTGGGCCATTGTCGGAAAATGACGTTATGCCAATATATCACAAAAATGACGTCGTGACGATGTTGGGCTGGCGGACATTTTAACCTCGAGCCAACGGCGATATGCCGACATCCGGCAACCAAATTCCGACATCGGCCCAACGTCAGGTGGCTAGCTGGGTATGCGCTGTATTATTACCCTGGTCGTTACTGGTACAGTTCAAACCCGCATAATTATCTTGCGCACCATCATAACTCCCCGGGGAGCATACTAGCCGATGGCAGCCATATGATAGCGCCCAGGATAATTAACACCCAACCAGGTACCCATTTATACTCCTGGGTAGAGAGCAGCAATACGGATTAAATGTCTTGCTGAAGGACATAAATGATGAGACATCAACCGGGTTCGAACCCACGACCTCTAGATTTGAAGTCAAGCGTCCATCCGATCGTGCCACACCATTCCCGACTAGGGACTGCCTTGAACTGAAGTAATTCGCATTAATTATCTTCATTTACAGGTTTTGCATATTTGTAAGTATATGTTTGTTCGTGTTTGGTGTGTTTTTCATATTGGAAATAATCTGAATTTCATAATGATTTATACACGAATTTGAATTGAAATAGATACATTTGCATTTTAACTTTAAATACCTCAATCCAAACTCGTAGACTTTTAAAATAAAATTGATGGTAGGAAAAGAGTTTACAACAATTACAAATAGGTACATTACGCTTTTGATGAATAAAGAATACAAACTCTTTGAGTCTGAACACATACTTCTGTAACCAATATTGCAATATTTGGCAATGTTCACCATTGTCTCTTTATGTTTGTTGCATCCATGACAAACAAATGAATATGATTTACACAAAATAAAGTAGTTACCCTATAGTACTATGATTATAGTCTGGCTATAGGACTTAGTTTTGCATTGAACGGAAACCAAATTAAAAAAAAAAAATATTTGTTTTAGTATATCAAAGAGATTTTGTTGCAGTCAATTTCACCAATAAGGTCAGAAAATGTGATCAAAATCTTACAATATTATGTGTTCATGGGTCTGCAAAACAAGACTTATCATCTATTGTCTACGAACTTAAAGGTGGTTGAATTTCATATGCCAATATAACTCGTCTGATTCTGCAGTCCCATGCATTGTTGTTCGCAGTAGTTATGACAATAAAGTTTGAAAAAATAATATTTGTGGAGCCACAATATTGATAATATTGCTGGTGGAATAGATTACTAAACATAATAACTTGAATATCATTATAAATGCATTATTTCGGGGTGTTGGTTCCATTTGAATAGTATATTGTGTGAGCAAACCTGAGGATGAAGAAGACGAGGAGAGGGATGAGGATGAGGATGATGATACCAACAACAACGCCTCCTGCGATAGCCCCCAGGGGAGCACCGGTAGCGCCTTCTCATTAAAACAAGCAGGGTGAGAAAAAATGATTATAAAACGTCATATAATCATATTGAACGATATATTCCAAAGTTAAATACTGATTATTGACAAATATTGATAAACATTAATCCCACATTGTCATTTTCTGGCGCGTCTGTAAATGTGAAAAAAGGATTAGGCACAATAATTCATTAAAAAAGGTTACTGGTGACGAATTGTAAATGAGAAAATGCACTCGACTACTACGTCCAGAAATCTATCAACATAATTATACAAATTACAAAAATAAATTTAAACTAAAATTGTTCATCAATTTAAGAATCTGATGATAAGGTAAAGTCAAATTGGCCATCAAGAATCTGACATCTTGGTCTTAGCATGTTCGGACTGAGACAACCAGAAAAAATAATAATTGGCGGTAACAAGTATATTACGGCCAAATAAAACTATTGTACCCCTACCTAGAAACGTGTATAATTTAAATAAAGAGCACCCGTCATCACGTCCTGTCCCATCTTACCTTAAGGTATATTGCACAATGTGGGATAAGTTTTCATTCTCTAGCATAATTTGTATGTTTCCATTTGTTCAATTAATATCACATAACTTGCTCACTCTCTTCTCGTGTTTTTATGATTAAGGACTCGCTTCTTTCGCTTTCCGCATCCTTATTAGATGACGTCATAGAGATAGTGTACTCTGTAAAGGTGTCGAGGTCCTCTAGGGTGTATGACGTGATGCTCGTGTCCTCTATGATCTTCAGAAAGGTACCACTGGCGGATGAGTAGTGAATTGTGTATCTTTCGATACCACTCCTGCACGCATCTGAATCGGTAGGGTTCTGTTTTGAAATTGAGAACATTGTAAACAAAAAACACACACACACAAATAGCTGGGATCTTCTTAAGACAGAATCACATAGACTAATCAGTGCGTGTAATGGTACACATTATAAATAATTTGAAACTGTTTTAATTTTAGCCCAAATAATTTTCGTTATACAATTTGGTTACAAATCATCAATATTGACACTTATTAACACTGATTATGGAGATTTCCTGTTCTTGTTGTAAACACGTATGTAATATTTGCATACCTTTGCAGATATTTGAAGAACATAATACTTTATTGAAAATACATACAAATGATGAAATTAATGATACTTTAACTTTAGCATTTTGGAGTATTTATAAACTGATACTTATTAGGAACAACTCTGGTACGAGGCAACAAATGGTCTACCATTCTTCTAAGTCTAAACATATAATGTATGTTACATGCTAAGGAAAAACAACTTAATATATTGGCGTATATGTGAAGACAATTAAATACAGCACCGCTTGTTAAAACTACTAATTTATTATAATTAAATAAAGAGGTTTTCATATTTACATTCCACGTCAGCTGAAGCTCTTTGGGATTTTCCGCAGTCACGTTAATTTCAGATGGGGCGGCACTCGGTTCTTAGAAAGGAATCAAGAAAAAAACTTCTCAACACGAAATACTTCTCCATGAAATGAAAAAGAAAAAAATTGTATGTCATTATCAATAGGGACGATAAATTAGCCAAGACAGTGCCACAATAGGACCACTCGTTGGCCCATATGTCTCTAAAGAAATGCAGATATAATTATGTTGTGATGATAACGTAGAAAACGTACATTATTAACCAACATTTTCTGTTAAACTTGGATGAAATCATATCCGAAGATAATACATTTAAAAGCAATTTAAGGCCGCTTGAAGTAGTACTTTTGAGGATGATATAAAACAAATTATTTCGCTCATACAAATATCAAGTCCCAGTTGATATGTTAGTAAATATCAGGCTATCAGTTGTCCAATTATTTACTAATTCTTTAAGTTTCTTTACATAACACTTTTGACTGTATAAAGCAAAACCCTGCACCTGTCAGTAACTATTTGTTTTGAAGAAATGGGCATTTTAAGTTCACATAGTGTGAGTACAAGACCTATGTTTGTAAAATTGAAACCAACATATCTTTGCCAAACATATCTTTGCCAATTATTGACCAATATTTTAAAAACAAAGCATGAAATAAAAGCTTGTAATGAGCCCTTTCTAATGGTATAAAAATTTACATTTTGACTTTTAACGACAAACGCAGGCTTTTGTTATATCCGGTCACAATTTTTAAAGACAAATACACATCATGGCTTGGTACATCCCACTCATATGAGCAACTGCTAGAGCATTAAATCCGAATTTGGTTTGAAAAATCTGGTAGGTGTCGAGGTCCTTTTATGTGTATGTGGTAATTGATTTTAAGATCAAACAAAAATGAATTGATTACTTTCAAACAAACTTGACTCAGGGGTATTTGTACATGTTTTACGACTTGTATCCGATATTTATGTTTAAAAAAAACCTACTCGCGCAAAGTGTTGTAGCGTTTGTCACTGGTGACCTAGGTCCAGTCCCCCCGGCACCCTCTCTCACTGCAGCAACACTGAACTGGTAATCCGTGTCTGGCTGCAGATCATTCAGGATGATAGATGTCTCTTCTGGTCCTACTGTCATCTCTTCTGACTGTCCAGTCAGCAGCGTAGATTGGTAGATGGTGTACCCAACCAGTGGAGGATCACCTATGCTATTCCCGTCAGCACTCCAAGCAGTCCACTGCAAACCAATTGTGCTTGAAGTTACCCCATACATCGCAGGAGAGGCAGTCACTACTGGCAGAACTATGAGGTTAACAACAATTTCGTGTATGTATTCAGATAATGGTATCGTTTCAATTATGTGCAAATTAAATATATTATGAGCCCGGTTTATGCAAATATGTAAAGGCACTGAGAATTTCCGAAATGTTGAACTTAAAGCTTATTGACCAACAACAAAATCAAAGGTTGGATGTCGCATTTGCTTTAGGTCTGAAGACTGTAATCCCCCATTGCTAGTGCAGTGCTGGGCTGGCACCAACGTCACAAGGTCAAGAGCATTCGTGTGATACACACTCTCGATAGAAATTAAATTGTTTAAATACACATTTACATTTTCTTTTTTTACGGAGCTGCTCAGTCTTTTTACGGAGATACAAAAGTTGATTCATTTGATTGTAATACAATATCTGAATATTTGACTAAAATAGAACCAAAAAGAATGGATATAACGCAATGTTTTGTTTGTGTACACCACATGTTACTAGTACTTGCAGTTTCTTGATATATATCACCACTTTCATAGTCGTGTTCGGTATCACACCGATGAAATACAGATAGAATTCGCCTAATAGCCTAATAGCTTCGATCGGTATCATACCGATGCAATACCCATTCCGAACAATTTCGGAATGTGTAAAATCAAACTAATGCAATTATCCTTACCGTAGGTTGTGGAGTTCACTTCCATTTCCAATCTGGCTACTTCATCGCCTCCTAACGTATATAACCCGCATACATAAATACCAGGAGCAACACTTGTAGCTAATTCGAAGACCACTGAGAGCTCATTGTCCATTTTAGTGCTCGAAACCTCGGTTATTCCCGTGTTATTAGCCAACATGTTGTCGTAGCGATATAATCGGACATCTGATGCCGTTGTTAACGAGCCCCCGACAAGTAAGCAGGTGAAGCTTGATGACTGGTAGGGATTGACAGGGTTTGATGTTACACTTTGAATTCCTGCAGAATGAAAACACCATAGACACGGCTATTATAAAGAAAAATTAAAGCAGTTAAACTATGTAATTAAAAATCATAAATTATAGTCGAAGTAAAATTAAAGACACTACATAATATTGTAATGCTCGCTATACATAAGGACCGCAATTCATAAGGGGCAACATGTGGACCACTATTCATAATCTAAGTAAAGAGTCACTATTCATAAAATGAAATCGAGGTCTCTATTCATAATACGAGATGAGGGTCGCAATCCATAATGTAAGAAGAGAGTCGCTATTCATGATATCAAATCAGGGTCGCTAATCATGATGTAAAAAAGGGTCAATATTCATAATACGAAATCGGGGTAGCTATTCATGAAAGAATTAAGAAAGTCGCCTGTTCTGTTTTTACGACCCCTTCTTAGGATTAAGATTAGTGATCACTATGAGTAGTGACCCCGATTAAGAATTATGAATAACGACACTTCCTCCTCATTATGAATAGCGGCCCGTATGCCGTTATGAATAACGACCCTTTTTAGCGATATGGGGCATACCCGGGGGGGGGGGGGGCTTTACGAAATGTAAGTGGTCTCGAGGCCACTTTTTAGTGGTCTCGACCATCATAACCAATGGTCTCGGGCCCCCGAAAACCAGGTGGTCCCGGTCTCGGTCTCGAAAATTGTTGACGGAACCCCCCCCCCCCCCCCGTCTTGTACTCGACTCTAATTCTTCTGCCATTGTAATTGATACCTTGTTCACAGTCAGGCGGTAACCAGTTAGGAAGGCATCCCCCGTTGCATGTTCCTATCACCTTGTCGCAAGCAAACTCGCCGCAGTGACAGGACTCCGCACAGTCCAGACCATAACGAGGTCCCTGGCAGTCTGTTCATATAAATTGAAAATGTAATAATGCAACAAGGTTTTTACAAATTAAGTATTTCATGATTTTTTTCTTTTTTTCCTTTTATGTTTTGACTACATATTACTTGAAACAAAACAAAAATTTAAATTGATATATATGATATTCATTCGTATTTGGAATTACAGTAAACATGATAAAGATGTATGTAGCGGCAAACGTCTGGCGAACTATCTGCAAATATCTACCTATCTCGTGGCCAACCTCGTTCTCTCCGGTGTGGCACGAAGATGTGACCATACCAGGCCGTTAACGATATTGACCATAGGCATTGGAGGCGGGGTGTGGGTTAGGGGGCTGGAGACCCTTGATTTTTTTTGATTACCACATTCGGGCAAAAAGCACCACGAAATCCCGGAAAAGCACGTCATATTATAGACAAACATCATATCGCATTTGGGCAAATTGAATCATATTCAGTGCATGTCATATTCGGGCAAACTTCATTCGGTTTGAGCAAATTCATATCATATTCTGGCAAAAGCATGTCATAATCGAGCAAATTTCATATCATATTCGGGCAATAGTATGTCAATAGTCGTGCAAATTCAAATCGTATTCGGGCAAAATCCATGTCATATCGGGGAAGAGTCATAATAAGTAGCTCATTTTTAATTGTGATAACCTTGTTTGGTTTTGTTTTGTTAGGTAACAATAGGGATAATGGTATTCAATACGATGGTATTCTTTTAATATTCTTAAAGATCCTATGGAAATCACTTTAAATTAATTTGTAGCCTATCAGGGATAGTTTTCCATGTGGATCTCGATTATAACAATAATGTTTTCAATGGAAAAGTCATTATAAACAAGAAATCGGCTTAAAAAATTCACATTGGGAACGCCCACTAAAAATGTCTCCAGAGTGACATTCTGTCTGTGACCTCATCTGTCCAATCACAACTCAGTTTACTTATAAGATGAACAATGCATATCCGTCCATGCTGAGCGCCTGCTCACAATATTATCACATGTTTGAATACACTACCAACTAACACACTTTGAATTTAAATAGCTATTGCTATGTCAGAAAAGCCAAACCAACGTAAGGACAAGTAACGCACTGAAGAGCTGTTGTATGGAAGCATGCATGGTAAGCTATTGTGCTCATGTTCTTTTTGTCATTTTCTGTTGTCATCTAATGTAAGCTGACCAGTGATGGACATGGTGTCAATAGCTCATAGTGCTTTTCTTGTTCTAATTGTGGTTGTATATTCCATGAAATTATAATTGCTTATTATTTCAATACATGTATAATAAGCATTCTTATTCCGAAATCAGAATGAACTATACCTGAGCAGTTGACATGTCCATTATACACTTCATATCCGGCAGCGCAGCTCATCCCTGGACATTGTCCAGTGGTCTTGTCACAAGCCAGCATCGTCCAGACAGTGACACTCTCAGTACAACTGGGGCCGTAGTAGCCGGTTCTACATGTGTCGGGAACTGTGTTTGAATGTATAAATGGTTGGAGAAAAAATTGTTGCTTCTTTACCTAAACGTGTGAACACGCACCTTCAAAGGAGTTACCTGTGTCAAGCGATAATGCACTTTTTATTTTTTATAAAAGGTGCAATATTAAGTTGCTGTTTTTAGTAGTGTGTGCAGTTGTCTAAACAAGGCCAGGCCGTGTTAGATGAATATAAATCTCTCATTTATATAACCTACAACCAGTAGTTATTAATTACACATGAAGTTTTGAAGGTGAAGTCGAGTGTTCAATTAAAAATAATAAACACCTGAAGTATGTGACAAAGTGATTTATTACATATAACAATAATAATAGTTATAATAATAGGAGTAGTACTAAATAACAATCATGGATATGTGTAAACACTGTAAATGCATTACAAATTATATAACCTTTTCAGTATTTTGTATAAGTAAATTGTAACTAACCTCGATAAGCATGGTTGATAGTTGTTAGCTCCTTTTGTGAATTTCGTAATTGTATTAAAATGTATTAAAGTATCATAACTATTTGTTAATACCTATATAGTTATCTTTCATTGCATCTATCTAATTCAATTCAATGAAGTCCTATAATGTATCTATCTTATCAGTTGTAGGCATATTATTGTACGTACTTTGCAGTTTTCCCCCGACCAGCCATCAGCACAACCTGTGGCAGAGCACAACCCGGAGTAAACGGTTACATGCAGCACCATCCTGGCAATGGCAGCTCTGCGTGCATCCAGCTCCATATTCACCAGCATCGCATACTGCAGAAAGCTAAGTCAAATATATTAAATTTTACATTAAATTTAGTGGCGTACGTAGAGTAATCAGACTGATGAGGGGATAGGGGCGGAGAACACATTGTGTATCTCTATTTTCATAATGCTTTCTCATTGTTTGAGTCAAATTATTTGGAGATATACACGTGCACCCCCCCCCCCCCCTTCTCCCCCATGAAGCTACGCCACCGATTGATAATAGAAGTCTGTGATCATGTATCGCGAATATTTTCAACTCGGTTTTCCCCTGTCCATAACACTTTTTCATTCAATTTTACGGATTTGTACTTCAATTTCGTCCCGAGAAGCCTTGAATGTGCCAATGCCAACTTCAATGTCGTCTATTGTCGACCAGTTTCACAAAAAGTGCACTCAATTTAATAATTTGTCACACATTATCGTCAATTACAATTAAAACTCGTCGGTCACAGTTCATGAACACATCTGAGAATTTGAATTGTAGTGGACGATAATGTGTGACTATGTTACTAGATTTGGTAAATGTTTTGTAAAATCGATCGACTATAGACGAAATTGAAGTTGGCATGTGCAAATTCCAGGCTCCTCGGGACAAAAGTGAAGTACAAATTTATAAAATTGATTAAAACAAGTGTGAAAATGGACTGGAAAACCTATATTACTTTGCTCTTCAAGACTTGTCTATTTATGAATCATGTACTAGATGAAACTTATGATCACCATTATTTTTGTAATTCAAACATTAATTGTGTATTGTTTTTAGATGTTGGGCACTGAGCATGTAGAGGATAAGACAGCATATTTCGATCAGAAGCTGAGTTCTTGGGGAAGTAACATAAAAGAGAGAGGACAATTGGACATGAAATGAAAGACTTCCTTTAGTTGATTCTTTTCGTGAATTGTTTGATCTTTATTTTTGTATTGCTGGAAATAAACTCGGACTATATTGACTCAATCGTTATGAAAACCTCCACAATATTCTTGGTTCTACTTGCTTATTTGGGCAAGTAAAATTAAATATTTTCATAAATGTATGTAATATTTGGTTCGTGAACATCAAGTAAAAATATGAATTACAATTATTAAACAAAACAATGATTTAAAAAGTTTAGCACTAGACTCAGGACCGTAGCCCGAGGGGTGCGTTGGGTGCGTACGCATCCCCCCTCCAAATTCCGAAAGGTCCACTTTTGTATCGGTCTCGGCCTTCTATTCTAAACAAGTGGTCTCAGTGATGAGGGGCGATGACGCACCCCCCTCCCCTCCCCCCCCACCCCACTTACACAACTCAAGGTATACACCGCGATTACACTTTCCGTTATCTTCTGCTTCAATATGAATACAAATAATGTCATACGTTTTGAATTCTGTAATAATATATGACACACGAAGTAATTTGCAATTCGTAAAATCAAACAATTTTGACGCGTTATAACCAATTTCTTAGTAAACACTAACCGATCAACTCATGCTATCCATTATAAATATCGTTATTTTGTAAAACAAGTTCAGTTCCTTATTGAAATCCCGCATACAATGCAGATTATTTGTAGCAAACAATATTGGCTAATAATAATAATAATAACTAGATGTTGAATTCGTCACTTTTGACGAATTAAGGTTATACATATCGATTTAAAATGATAAAAGGATGATTCCAAAAATAACTACTCAATCATATCAATAATAATAGATTCCCCCCCCCCCCCCTGAAAAAAAAAAGAAGAAAAAAAGAAAGTTAAAAAATATTGCCTTGGATTCGAACCCACGACCCTTTGATCTTGTGTCACAAATTATACCGCGAGACCAACATTAGATCTCTTAACGAAAATGGGAAATCGGGAAAGATACATCAGTGATTGCACACTGCATTTGTCATTGTAACAGTGAATTATTTGACCTTTGAACCTAATTTACATATCCTTAACACCATTTTCATAATCCGATCTTATCTTATGAACATTTTTCCTTTCATTATACCATACATGTGTGCTGAATTTCATGTCCACGGCGTACGTGGTTATTGAGTATTCATGCTTGATTTATTTGACCTTTAACGGTAAATATGACAATGTAATATGCATTTTCGCGATTTGGTGTTAACTTATGAAATGATGGGCTTGCAAATCCCTATCTACATGCGAAATCTCAAATTGATAGCATAATTTCTTCAGCAGTTATAGGTCGATAACATACGTTTTGGCTAAACCTCAATTTTTATCAGATTTGGACTCTTATTTACAATCAAACAATTCATCAGGATCCAGTTAACATAACGAATTGTTGTGAAAAGATTGCGAATAGAGCAGGACATCAGCTACGATATATCCAAATTTGGGAGAAAATTGATGGAGAATAAGCGAGATATGGTCAATAGTCCACTGTGATCGATTTCAACATTGATTGAAATTGATTAAAATTCGCATTTTCAACTTTAACCGTCAATACGATGACTTTATAACATTTACTCGGCATAAATGAGGTATGAATTCGTATTTACAACTCATAATCTATCTGAATATTAAAAGAAAATTGGATGTTTGTGGACTTCTTAAAAAGTTATGGCCGAATAAAAAAAAGATGTTTTTACCATGTTTTGCCATTTTGCGTGCGCGCGTAATTTTGACTTTGACGCGCGCGTACTCCGTTATTATGAGTCAACAATGACTCAAATTGATAGGGTGTGTTGAGGGATCTATAAGGAATGCAAAACATGTGAAAAAACGATAATTTTCCTATTCATTCGCGTTACGCGCGCAAATACGCGCGCGCCGACGCGCACGCGCGGAATTTTTTAAAACGCTTAAAATTGTCTGAAACATATAGTAAATTACTCGGGTTGGGGTTTTGAGTATTTAAAAAAAAAAAAATTAATTGACGGACACGTACGCGCGCGTCTCCGAGTGTAATTGCACACGCATGAGCTTAAAAGATGACTATTGACCTGATTAATATTGATACGAAATTTGAATTGAAATTGATATTTCATAACTGAGATAAAATGATTATTAAAATTTGACAAAATGGCGTCCTGATGACGTCACAGTCATGTGACGTCACTGAAAAGAGTACCAGTTCTAAGTTAGATCATGATCTATCATCATGTGAAGATTCATGACAATTGATTCATGTGATCTTGAGATATGCGACGCACAAAATTAGGAAGAAGAAGAAGAAGAAGAATAAATAATAAAAATTCGAACAAAATCAATAGGTTATACATATGTATATGTATAACCTAATAATAAAAATCTTGACGAAATCAAGAGGTTATACATATGTATATGTATAACCTAACTAGATGTTGAATTCGTCACATTTGACGAATTAAGGTTATACATATTGAAATTACGATATGATGATATTGACTTTTCAACGCGTAATTATGATAATGTCATAACATTTACTTGGCATAAATGAATGACACAAAATAGGGTAACAATATTAATTCATAACAAAAGGGGAGCGGGGAGCTCTTTAATTGACCAAAATGACTGTAAAATGGCTCTGTAGCTGACGTCTTATTTCAACCATATCACACCTTTCCTTTGGCCGATTTTTACCCGGTTTTCAGTATGCTAAAGCCGAGTTTCCTCTACACAATCATTTTTTCGATTTTATTTTACGATTTGAGCACGGGAACAGGTCGTAATTGAAGGTTGAACTTTTTTTTTTCTTTATCGTGCACTATGATGACTTTACAAAATCTGATTGGCCAATGTTAAAATTGTAAAAATATGTGCAACTCATACTCTTTCAGAATATGAAAAAAATATTTGTATATTTCCATGTATCAAAGAAGTTGTGACCGATAAGAGAAGTGCATGTGTTACCAGATTTAGCCAATTTTCACACTCTTTGCGCCATTTCAACTTTAACCGGTCAATTCGATGACTTTAGAAGATTTACTCGGCATAAAGCAAGTATGAATTCGTATCTACAACTCATAATCTATCCAAATATTCAAATAAAATTGGGTTTTTGTCGACTTTTGAAAAAGTTATGGCCGAATTAAAAAAGGATGTTTTTACCATATTTTGCCAATTATTTGTTTAGAACTGTTCGCCCTTAGATGTTAGATGGCGCTGTTCAGACTTAGCCAATTTTCACACTCGTGCGCTTTTTAAATCTTAACGGTCAATATGATGACTTTGTAACATTTACTCGGCATAAATGAGGTATGAATTCGCATCTACAACTCATAATCTTTCCGGATATTCAAAGAAATTTGCGAGTTTGTGGACTTTTTAAAAAGTTATGGCCGATAAGAGACCAGACTTGGGAAATGTTCACACTCGTGCGCTATTTAATTTTGAACCGTCAATATGATGACTTTATGACATTTACTCGGCATGAATGAGGTATGAATTCGCATCTACAACTCATAATCTATCCGAATATTGAAATAAAAATGGGTTTTTGTGGACTTTTTAAAAAGTTATGCCCGAATTTAAAAAATGGTTGTTTTTGAGCATTTTCAGATTTTAAGATCCTTAGACGGGCGCGTACGCGCTTGTTACGTGGCGCATGCGAATGCGCATACTCGGAAAAGTTGCCACCCGGCCTGATAATTATTGGTGCCAAATTTAAAGGGAAATAGAAGATGCATGACAGAGATACATCCATGAATGTAATTTCACAAAATGGCGTCCCGATGACGTCACGAATAGTCGGCGGCACCCAAAAGTTTGGCAGTTCTAAGTTAGACCAAGATCTATCATCTGGCAAAGTTTCAGGACAATAGCTGCACCCGTTATTGAGGTATCCGACGAACAAAATCCTTGTTTTCGTGTCTCTATGCATTGGCATACAGACACAAAAACAATACTAGATGTTGAATTCGTCACTTTTGACGAATTAAGGTTATACATATTGAAATTACGATATTATGATATTGACTTTTCAACGCGTAATATGATAATGTCATAACATTTACTTGGCATAAATGAATGAAACAAAATAGGGTAACAATATAATTCATAACAAAAGGGGAGGGGGCAGCTTTTTAATAGACTAAAATGACTGTAAAATGGCTCTGTACCTGACGTCTTATTTCAACCATATCACACCTTTCCTTTGGCCGATTTTGACCCGGTTTTCACTATGTTAAAGCTGAGTTTCCGCTACACTATCGCGATTTTCGAGTTTATTTCACGATTAGAGCACGGGAACAGGTCGTAATTGAAGGTTGAACTTTTTTTTTCTTTATCGTGCACTATGATGACTTTACAAAATCTGATTGGCCAATGTTAAAATTGTAAAAATATGTGCAAGTCATACTCTTTCAGAATATGAAAAAAATATTTGTATATTTCCATTTATCAAAGAAGTTGTGACCGATAAGAGAAGTGCATGTTTGACCAGATTTAGCCAATTTTCACACTCTTTGCGCGATTTCAACTTTAACCGGTCAATTCGATGACTTTAGAAGATTTACTCGGCATAAAGCAAGTATGAATTCGTATCTACAACTCATAATCTATCCAAATATTTAAATAAAATTGGGTTTTTGTCGACTTTTGAAAAAGTTATGGCCGAATTAAAAAAGCATGTTTTGACCATATTTTGCCAATTATTTGCTTTGAAATGTTCGCCCTTAGATGTTAGATGGCGCTGTTCAGACTTAGCCAATTTTCACACTGGTGCGCCATTTAAATTTCAACGGTCAATGTGATGACTTTGTAACATTTACTCGGCATAAATGAGGTATGAATTCGCATCTACAACTCATAATCTTTCCGGATATTCAAAGAAATTTGCGAGTTTGTGGACTTTTTAAAAAGTTATGGCCGATAAGAGACCAGACTTGGGAAATGTTCACGCTCGTGCGCCATTTAATTTTTAACCGTCAATATGATGACTTTATGACATTTACTCGGCATGAATGAGGTATGAATTCGCATCTACACCTCATAATCTATCCGAATATTAAAAGAAAGTTGGGTTTTTGTGGACTTTTTAAAAAGTTATGCCCGAATTAAAAAATGGTTGTTTTTGAGCATTTTCAGATTTTAAGATCCTTAGACGAGCGCGTACGCGCTTGTTACGTAGCGCATGCGCATGCGCATAATCGGAAAAGTTGCCACTCGGCGTGATAATTATTGGTGCTAAATTTAAAGGGAAATACAAGATGCATGACTGAGATACATCCATGAATGAAATTTCACAAAATGGCGTCCCGTTGACGTCACGAATAGTCGGCGGCACCCAAAAGTTTGGCAGTTCTAAGTTAGACCAAGATCTATCATCTGGCAAATTTTCAGGACAATAGCTGCACCCGTTATTGAGGTATCCGACGAACAAAATCCTTGTTTTCGTGTCTCTATGCATTGGCATACAGACACAAAAACAACACTAGATGTTGAATTCGTCACTTTTGACGAATTAAGGTTATACATATCGATTTATTATGATAAAAGGATGATTCCAAAAATAACTACTCAATCATCATATAAATAATAATATATTCCCCCCTCCATAATAAAAAGTAAAAAAGAAGAAAAAAAGAAAGTAAAAAAAGTACTGTCTTGGATTCGAACCCACGACCCTTTGATCTTGTGTCACAAATTATACCGCGAGACCAACATTAGATCTCTTAACGAAAATGGGAAATTGGGAAAGATACATCAGTGATTGCACACTGCATATGTCATTGTAACAATGAATTATTTGACCTTTGAACTTAATTTACATATCCTTAACGCCATTTCCATATTCCAATCTTATCTTATGAACATTTTCCTTTCATTATACCATACATGTGTGCTGAATTTCATGTCCGCGGCGTACGTGGTTATTGAGTATTCATGCTTGATTTATTTGACCTTTGACGGTAAATATGACAATGATATATGCATTTTCGCGATTTGGTATTAACTTATGAAATGATGGACTTGCAAATCCCTATCTACATGCGAAATCTCAAATCGATAGCATAATTCCTTCAGCAGTTATAGGTCGATAACATACGTTTTGGCTAACCCTCAATTTGTAACAGATTTGAACTCTTATTTCCAATCAAACAATTCATCAGGATCCAGTGAAGAAAACTAAATGGTGTGAATAGATTGCGAATAGAGCAGGACATCAGCTACGATATATCAAAATTTGGGAGAAAATTGATGGAGAATAAGCGAGATATGGTCAATAGTCCGCTGTGATCGATTTCAACATTGACTGAAATTGATTAAAATTCGCATTTTCAACTTTAACCGTCAATATGATGACTTTATAACATTTACTCGGCATAAATGAGGTATGAATTCGTATCTACAACTCATAATCTATCCGAATATTAAAAGAAAATTGGATGTTTGTGGACTTTTAAAAAAGTTATGGCCGAATAAAAAAATGATGTTTTTACCATATTTTGCCAATTTGCGTGCGCGCGTAATTTTGACTTTGACGCGCGCGTACTCCGTTATTATGAGTCAACATTGACTCAAATTGATAGGGTGTGTTGAGGCATCTAAAAGGAATCCAAAACATGTGAAAAAACGACAATTTTCCTATTCATTTGTGTTACGCGCGCAAATACGCGCGCGCCGACGCGCACGCGCGGAATTTTTTGAAACGCTTAAAATTGTCTGAAACATATAGTAAATTACTCGGGTTGGGGTTTTGGACATTTTTTGACATTTTTTTTCATTTGACGGACGCGTACGCGCGCGTCTCCGAGTGTAATTGCACGCGCATGAGCTTAAAAGATGACCATTGACCTGATCAATATTGATGCGAAATTTGAATTGAAATTGATATTTCATAACTGAGATATGATGATTATTAACATTTGACAAAATGGCGTCCTGATGACGTCACAATCATGTGACGTCACTGAAAAAGTGGGCAGTTCTAAGTTAAAACATGATCTATCATCATGTGAAGATTCATGATATTTGATTCATGTGATCTTGAGATAATCGACGAACAAAAGTGAGGGGTAGAATAAAGAAGAAGAAGAAAAATTCGAACAAAATCAATAGGTTATACATATGTATATGTATAACCTAACTAGATGTTGAATTCGTCACATTTGACGAATTAAAGGTTATACATATTGAAATTACGATATGATGATATTGACTTTTCAATGCGTAATTATGATAATGTCGTAACATTTACTTGGCATAAATGAATGACGCAACATAGGGTAACAATATTAATTCATAACAAAAGGGGAGGGGGGAGCTCTTAAATTGACCAAAATGACTGTAAAATGGCTCTGTACCTGACGTCTTATTTCAACCATATCACACCTTTCCTTTGGCCGATTTTGACCCGGTTTTCAGTATGCTAAAGCTGAGTTTCCTCTACACAATCATTTTTTCGATTTTATTTCACGATTTGAGCACGGGAACACGTCGTAATTGAAGGTTGAACTTTTTTTTTCTTTATCGTGCACTATGATGACTTTACAAAATCTGATTGGCCAATGTTAAAATTGTAAAAATATGTGCAACTCATACTCTTTCAGAATATGAAAAAATATTTGGATATATCCATGTATCAAAGAAGTTGTGACCGATAAGAGAAGTGCATGTTTGACCAGATTTAGCCAATTTTCACACTCTTTGCGCGATTTCAACTTTAAGCGGTCAATTCGATGACTTTAGAAGATTTACTCGGCATAAATGAGGTATGAATTCGTATCTACAACTCATAATCTATCCGAATATTAAAAGAAAATTGGATGTTTGTGGACTTTTGAAAAAGTTATGGCCGAATAAAAAAAGGATGTTTTTACCATATTTTGCCAATTATTTGTTTTGAAGTGTTCGCCCTTAGATGTTAGATGGCGCTGTTCAGACTTAGCCAATTTTCACACTGGTGCGCTTTTTAAATCTGAACGGGCAATATGATGACTTTGTAACATTTACTCGGCATAAATGAGGTATGAATTCGCATCTACAACTCATAATCTTTCCGGATATTCAAAGAAATTTGCGAGTTTGTGGACTTTTTAAAAAGTTATGGCCGATAAGAGACCAGACTTGGGAAATTTTCACGCTCGTGCGCTATTTAATTTTTAACCGTCAATATGATGACTTTATAACATTTACTCGGCATGAATGAGGTATTAATTCGTATCTACAACTCATAATCTATCCGAATATTAAAAGAAAGTTGGGTTTTTGTGGACTTTTTACAAAGTTATGCCCGAATAAAAAAATGGTTGTTTTTTTAGCATTTTCAGATTTAAGATCCTTAGACGGGCGCGTACGCGCTTGTTACGTAGCGCATGCGCATGCGCATAATCGGTAAAGTTGCCACTCGGCGTGATAATTATTGGTGCTAAATTTAAAGGGAAATACAAGATGCATGACTGAGATACATCCATGAATGTAATTTCACAAAATGGCGTCCCGATGACGTCACGAACAGTCGGCGGCACCCAAAAGTTTGGCAGTTCTAAGTTAGACCAAGATCTATCATCTGGCAAAGTTTCAGGACAATAGCTGCACCCGTTATTGAGGTATCCGACGAACAAAATCCTTGTTTTCGTGTCTCTATGCATTGGCATACAGACACAAAAACAATACTAGATGTTGAATTCGTCACTTTTGACGAATTAAGGTTATACATATTGAAATAACGATATGATGATATTGACTTTTCAACGCGTAATATAGTGATGTCGTAACATTTACTTGGCATAAATGAATGACACAAAATAGGGTAACAATATTAATTCATAACAAAAGGGGAGGGGGAGCTCTTTAATTGACCAAAATGACTGTAAAATGGCTCTGTACCTGACGTCTTATTTCAACCATATCACACCTTTCCTATGGCCGAATTTTACCCGGTTTTCAGTATGTTAGAGCTGAGTTTCTGCTACACAATCATTTTTTCGATTTTATTTTACGATTTGAGCACGGCAACACGTCGTAATTGAAGGTTGAACTTTTCTTTTACTTTATCGTGCACTATGGAGACTTTACCAAATCTGATTGGCCATTGTTAGGTATGTAAAAATATGTGCAACTCATACTCTTTCAGAATATGAACAAATATTTGGATATATCCATGTATCACAGAAGTTATGACCGATAAGAGAAGGGCATGTTTGACCAGATTTAGCCAATTTTCACACTCGTGCGCGATTTCAACTTTAAACGTCAATTCAATGCCTTTATAACATTTACTTGGCATTAATGAGGTATGAATACGTATCTACAACTCATTATCCATCCGAATATAAAACGAAAATTGGGTGTTTGTGGACTTTTTAAAAAGTTATGGCCGAATTAAAAAAGTATGTTTTTACCATATTTTGCCAATTTGCGTGCGCGCGTAATTTTGACTTTGACGCGCGCGTACTCCGTTATTATGAGTCAACAATGACTCAAATTGATAGGGTGCGTTGAGGGATGTATAAGAATTGCAAAACATGTGAAAAAACGACAATTTTCTTATTCATTTGCGTTACGCGCGCAAATACGCACGCGCCGACGCGCACGCGCGGAATTTTTTGAAACGCTTAAAATTGTCTGAAACATATAGTAAATTACTCGGGTTAGGGTGTTGATCACTTTTAAATTTTTTTTTCATTTGACGGACGCGTACGCGCGCGTCTCCGAGAGTAAGCGCACGCGCATGATCTTGAAATATGACGATTGACTTGCTTGATATTGAAGCGAAATTTGAAGTGAAATTGATGATGCATGACTGAGTTATGATGATTATTAAAATTTGACAAAATGGCGTCCTGATGACGTCACAGTGATCTGACGAGATTAAAATGATTACGTTGCACTAAGTCAGATGATGATCTATCATCATGTGAAGTTTCATGACGATTGATTCATCTGATCTTGAGATATGCGACGAACAAAATCGGAAGAATAATAATAATAAACTAGATTTTGAATTCGTCACTTTTGACGAATTAAGGTTATACATATCGATTTATTATGATAAAAGGATGATTCCAAAAATAACTACTCAATCATCATATCAATAATAATAGATTCCCCCCCCCCCCCCTGAAAAAAGAGAAAAAAGGAAGAAAAAAAGAAAGTTAAAAAATATTGCCTTGGATTCGAACCCACGACCCTTTGATCTTGTGTCACAAATTATACCGGGAGACCAACATTAGATCTCTTAACGAAAATGGGAAATCGGGAAAGATACATCAGTGATTGCACTATCTACATGCGAAATCTCAAATTGATAGCATAATTTCTTCAGCAGTTATAGGTCGATAACATACGTTTTGGCTAAACCTCAATTTTTATCAGATTTGGACTCTTATTTACAATCAAACAATTCATCAGGATCCAGTTAACATAACGAATTGTTGTGAAGAGATTGCGAATAGAGCAGGACATCAGCTACGATATATCAAAATTTGGGAGAAAATTGATGGAGAATAAGCGAGATATGGTCAATAGTCCACTGTGATCGATTTCAACATTTATTGAAATTGATTAAAATTCGCATTTTCAACTTTAACCGTCAATACGATGACTTTATAACATGTACTCGGCATACATGAGGTATGAATTCGTATCTACAACTCATAATCTATCCGAATATTAAAAGAAAATTGTATGTTTGTGGACTTTTTAAAAAGTTATGGCCGAATGAAAAAAGGATGTTTTTACCATGTTTTGCCATTTTGCGTGCGCGCGTAATTTTGACTTTGACGCGCGCGTACTCCGTCATTATGAGTCAACAATGACTCAAATTGATAGGGTGTGTTGAAGGATCTATAAGGAATGCAAAACACGTGAAAAAACGATAATTTTCTTATTCATTCGCGTTACGCGCGCAAATACCCGCGCGCCGACGCGCACGCCCGGAATTTTTTGAAACGCTTAAAATTGTCTGAAACATATAGTAAATTACTCGGGTTGGGGTTTTGAACATTTAAAAAAAAAAAATTCACTTGACGGACGCGTACGCGCGCGTCTCCGAGTGTAAGCGCACGCGCATGAGCTTAAAAGATGACGATTGAACTGATTGATATTGATGCAAAATTTGAAGTGAAATTAATGATGCATGACTGAGTTATGATGATTATTGAAATTTGACAAAATGGCGTCCTGATGACGTCACAGTAATCTGACGAGATTAAAATGATTACGTTGCACTAAGTCAGATGATGATATATCATCATGTGAAGTTTCATGACGATTGATTCATCTGATCTTGAGATATGCGACGAACAAAATCGGAAGAATAATAATAATAATAATAAAAAATAATAATAAAAATTCGAACAAAATCAATAGGTTATACATATGTATATGTATAACCTAATAATAATAAAAATTCGAACAAAATCAATAGGTTATACATATGTATATGTATAACCTAACTAGATGTTGAATTCGTCACGTTTGACGAATTAAAGGTTATACATATTGAAATTTCGATATGATGATATTGACTTTTCAACGCGTAATTATGATAATGTCATAACATTTACTTGGCATAAATGAATGACACCAAATAGGGTAACAATATCAATTCATAACAAAAGGGGAGGGGGGAGCTCTTTAATTGACCAAAATGACTGTAAAATGGCTCTGTACCTGACGTCTTATTTCAACCATATCACACCTTTCCTTTGGCCGATTTTGACCCGGTTTTCAGTATGCTAAAGCTGAGTTTCCTCTACACAATCATTTTTTCGATTTTATTTCACGATTTGAGCACGGGAACAGGTCGTAATTAAAGGTTGAACTTTTTTTTTACTTTATCGTGCACTATGATGACTTTACCAAATCTGATTGGCCAATGTTAAAATTGTAAAAATATGTGCAACTCATACTCTTTCAGAATATGAAACAAATATTTGTATATTTCCATGTATCAAAGAAGTTGTGACCGATAAGAGAAGTGCATGTTTGACCAGATTTAGCCAATTTTCACACTCTTTGCGCGATTTCAACTTTAAGCGGTCAATTCGATGACTTTAGAAGATTTCCTCGGCATAAAGCAAGTATCAATTCGTATCTACAACTCATAATCTATCCAAATATTGAAATAAAATTGTGTTTTTGTCGACTTTTGAAAAAGTTATGGCCGAATTAAAAAAGGATGTTTTTACCATATTTTGCCAATTATTTGTTTTGAATTGTTCGCCCTCAGATGTTAGATGGCGCTGTTCAGACTTAGCCAATTTTCACACTCGTGCGCCATTTAAATTTCAACGGTCAATATGATGACTTTGTAACATTTACTCGGCATGAATGAGGTATGAATTCGCATCTACAACTCATAATCTTTCCGGATATTCAAAGAATTTTGCGAGTTTGTGGACTTTTTAAAAAGTTATGGCCGATAGGAGACCAGACTTGGGAAATGTTCACACTCGTGCGCCATTTAATTTTTAACCGTCAATATGATGACTTTATAACATTTACTCGGCATAAATGAGGTATGAATTCGTATCTACACCTCATAATCTATCCGAATATTAAAAGAAAGTTGGGTTTTTGTGGACTTTTAAAAAAGTTATGCCCGAATTAAAAAATGGTTGTTTTTGAGCATTTTCAGATTTTAAGATCTTTAGACGAGCGCGTACGCGCTTGTTACGTAGCGCATGCGCATGCGCATACTCGGAAAAGTTGCCACTCGGCGTGATAATTGTTGGTGCCAAATTTCAAGGGAAATAGAAGATGCATGACTGAGATACATCCATGAATGAAATTTCACAAAATGGCGTCCCGATGACGTCACGAATAGTCGGCGGCACTCAAAAGTTTGGCAGTTCTAAGTTAGACCAAGATCTATCATCTGGCAAAGTTTCAGGACAATAGCTGCAGCCGTTATTGAGGTATCCGACGAACAAAATCCTTGTTTTCGTGTCTCTATGCATTGGCATACAGACACAAAAACAATACTAGATGTTGAATTCGTCACTTTTGACGAATTAAGGTTATACATATCGATTTATTATGATAAAAGGATGATTCCAAAAATAACTACTCAATCATCATAGAAATAATAGCAGATACACCCCCCCCCCCCCTCCCTAATAAAAAGAAAGAAAAAAAGAAGAAAAAAAAGAAAAAATATTGCCTTGGATTCGAACCCACGACCCTTTGATCTTGTGTCACAAATTATACCGCGAGACCAACATTAGATCTCTTAACGAAAATGAGAAATCGGGAAAGATACATCAGTGATTGCACACTGCATTTGTCATTGTAACAGTGAATTATTTGACCTTTGAACCTAATTTACATATCCTTAACGCCATTTTCATAATCCGATCTTATATTATGAACATTTTTCCTTTCATTATACCATACATGTGTGCTGAATTTCATGTCCACGGCGTACGTGGTTATTGAGTATTCATGCTTGATTTATTTGACCTTTAACGGTAAATAAGACAATGTAATATGCATTTTCGCGATTTGGTGTTAACTTATGAAATGATGGGCTTGCAAATCCCTATCTACATGCGAAATCTCAAATTGATAGCATAATTTCTTCAGCAGTTATAGGTCGATAACATACGTTTTGGCTAAACCTCAATTTTTATCAGATTTGGACTCTTATTTACAATCAAACAATTCATCAGGATCCAGTTAACATAACGAATTGTTGTGAACAGATTGCGAATAGAGCAGGACATCAGCTACGATATATCAAAATTTGGGAGAAAATTGATGGAGAATAAGCGAGATATGGTCAATAGTCCACTGTGATCGATTTCAACATTGATTGAAATTGATTAAAATTCGCATTTTCAACTGTAACCGTCAATACGATGACTTTATAACATTTACTCGGCATAAATGAGGTATGACTTCGTATCTACAACTCATAATCTATCCGAATATTAAAAGAAAATTGGATGTTTGTGGACTTTTTAAAAAGTTATGGCCTAATGAAAAAAGGATGTTTTTACCATGTTTTGCCATTTTGCGTGCGCGCGTAATTTTAACTTTGACCCGCGCGTACTCCGTCATTATGAGTCAACAATGACTCAAATTGATAGGGTGTGTTGAGGGATCTATAAGGAATGCAAAACATGTGAAAAAACGATAATTTTCCTATTCATTCGCGTTACGCGCGCAAATACGCGCGCGCCGACGCGCACGCGCGGAATTTTTTGAAACGCTTAAAATTGTCTGAAACATATAGTAAATTACTCGGGTTGGGGTTTTGAACATTTTAATTTTTTTTTTTCACTTGACGGACGCGTATGCGCGCGTCTCTGAGTGTAAGCGCACGCGCATGAGCTTAAAATATGACGATTGAACTGATTGATATTGATGCGAAATTTGAAGTGAAATTAATGATGCATGACTGAGTTATGATGATTATTGAAATTTGACAAAATGGCGTCCTGATGACGTCACAGTGATCTGACGAGATTAAAATGATTACGTTGCACTAAGTCAGATGATGATCTATCATCATGTGAAGTTTCATGATGATTGATTCATTTGATCTTGAGATATGCGACGAACAAAATCGGAAGAATAATAATAATAATAAATAATAAAAATCTTGACGAAATCAATAGGTTATACATATGTATATGTATAACCTAATAATAATAATAGTAAATTGGTATGACAAAAAACGAACCAAAGACAAACAGACCATTACAGTGTATATTATAATATTTTACAGAAACATAAAACTAATATTATGCTTACACGAAAGTTTGCTGTATAGCGAATCGTTTTGTCCTTTGTACAAAACGGACAATAGCCGCTTGAATATGTATATCTGTGGATTTTAGAATCATTTTCATATCATTTTCAAAAATATTAATTTCAACGAACATCATTGCTCGTTCAATTAAATATCTACGACACTCCATAAAATAATGAGTGACCGTTTCTAACGAAGAGCAAAAATCACATTTCCCTGTGGGGTGAATCCCAAGTTTATATAAATCAAAATGAAGGCCTAAAATTCCCAAACGTAGTCTTCTGAAAATCTTTTCAGATTGTCTATTTAAATTACACAAAACCTGTTGTTTAACAAATGGCTGTATTTCTTTTAAAAAATAATTAGAATCTTCCCATCGACGTTGCCATGTATTTACGGCTCGTTCATTTAAAATTGTCTTTAATTCTGAAAGAGCAAGACCATTACGTATTTCAATATCTTTATATAATGCTTGTTTTGCATAGTAATCCACCATTTCATTTCCATTTACTCCGCAGTGACTCGTGGTCTAGTCGTGATTAAGACTCATACAGATAATTATCATGCATAATAACTATATTTTTTACCACTTATTACCCCCAGGAGTAAGGACAACAAAATAATCACGAGTGTTAGTGATTACGTTGGACTCGTAGGGTTTTAACCCATTTCCTAGGCGAACCGGCAGGGAGTGCCTGTATTAACTATTATGGGATCGCAAAATCTGTTGTGAACAGGTTTATTTACTGTATCTTTGCGACAGAGGACGCTTCTAAAGAGCCATAGAGTATGCAAAAAAATCACTTGGTGGCGCCATAATGTATGCACGCCGCCCGTTTTACTGCCACGAAGTTTATGAGCTTGTTTGGTGCTCGGCCCGCTTGGCCATCGTTGATATAGACGGCGCGCGAAAAAGTGTGCGGTATAAATATTTCTCGGCCGTTTGACATGCCAATTTTGGCGCTTGTATGGTCATTGTTACAATTCCCTTGAAGTTTAGCACTTGTCTACCAATTTAAAGTTTGAAAATTCCATGATATTACAGATACGGTTGTTGACGGTGTGAATTCCAATCCATCAAACGTTAACGTTCGTTTGTGTATAGATCACTTTTATTTGAAGTTCGTAATTTTCCTTTTCTGTATTACTGAACATAATTATGCCTTTTCAAACTGCAGGATTTGCGGGGCGGCGTGAAGCGAGTCGCTGATTTTCTGGAGCGCCCTCTCTCGGAAGATCAGTTGAATAAGGTCGTGGAACTTACTGAGATGAAAGGAATGCAGAAGAGCTACCAGCAGATCGAGGACAAGATGGGGGACGATGGAAAGAACATCACAAGATTTTGTGGACAACTACCTTACCTCAGAAAAGGTGAGCTGGACACTGGAGTGAAGATTATTTTTTCGCTCAATCGGGAGCATACTAGACCGGCAGTCAATACCTAATTGGCCTATTCATGTTTTACTTAGATATACATTTCCTTCTTTAACTGGGTCACATTTGTATTTCGGGGTCGAGGTAAACACTGGATATCTGCATAATTTTTTAACAATTGCCTTTACTATCAGAAAAGGTGCGTTTGGTGACAGATTGTTTTTTTCACTCCATTCTAGCGAAGGAATCCATACTTCCGCCTAATATATGATTGTGTTTTACTTAGTTATAAATTTTGTTCCCCACTGGGTCCCACTTTTTTCGGGATCGAGGACAATATTGGAGAGGACAGGGACAATATCGCTAGATTTTGCGGACAACTTATACGTTTCCTCAGGAAAGGTGGGATAGAGGAAAGATTGTATTTCCCACTCCATTTTGAGCATTCTAGCCAGGCAACCTTACCTAATTGACCTACACGTGTTTTACTTAGTTGTACATTTCGATCTCAACTGGGCCACATTTTTATTTCGGGGTCGACGGTTGAGGGAAATATTGGAGAGGATGACAAGAATATCCCAAGACTTTGTGGACAACTACCTTACCTCAAAAACGTTAGGTTAGAGGGAAGATTGTATTCCCCACTCAATTGGGAGCATTCGAGCAAAGGCAGCCAAATCCTGGCCTACACGTGCTTTACTTAGTAATACATTTCGATCCCAACCAGGTCACATGTTAATGTCAAAAGTAAAAAAAGATGAAGAAAGATGAACAGAATATCACGATATTTTGTGGACACCTTTCTTACCTCAAGAAAGGCCAGTGTAGGCAGTTCATATATTACCCACTCTATGTTCTTGTTCTCGCACATTATTTTCTCTCAATACATTGAAACCTCTCTAAGTGGTGAAGTGTGATGTCATCTATGACGTCATAAACACCTTTTTTTTTCTTCAAATTTTAACTTTATTTTCAGAAAGAACATACAAAATAATGTCTAAATACTGAAAATCAATTGAATATGTTAAGTATTGGCTGAGATATGCCCATCCGAATGATTTTTTTTCTTTCCAATAGGCAATCAGTGTTAAAGTGCACTGGTTCATAACTTTATGAACCAGTGCATTATAACACTGATTGCCCATTGAAGTAAAATTATTTTGGATGGGCATATCTCAGCCAATACCTAACATATTCAATTGGTTTTCGGTATTTAGACATTATTTTTCATGCTCTTTATAAAAAATGAAGTTCAAATTTGAAAATTCTAAAAAAAGATTTGTATGACGTCATGGCTTCTGTACTCTTATAGAGTTAAAAGCAGTGTACCCTTCCAGAGGAAACAATGCAATGGTTATTGTCTTTAATGGCCACGTGTCAATAGTGGCCACTTTTTGTTTCGCTAACAGTCATTTGTTGGTCACTTAACTCAGGTTTGAATGTACCCAAATCGCTTGCCATTAACCCCATGTTTTACATAAATGTGCAAGACATTATGATGAAGCCGAATTCAACTTTACTTTCTTCTGTTCATTTCTATTTTGCAGGAAAAGTTGGTGGTTGGAAGGACGAGTTCACTGTGGCTCAGAACGAGTATTTCGACAAGGAGAAAATGGAGGGAACAGGAATTGAATTCGAATTTGAACTGTAGAAAAAAAGGACCGCATGTGCCTAAAGATAATTTATAACGAATGCGTTTGTTACGCATGTGCTCATTAAGGTAAATTTTAATCAAATAAGGTTTGTTGATTTTGGATTCCCAAGAAGAAATATTATTTCCTTACTTTTGACCTACTGTTAACTGGTGTTGGAGGGAATATCACAGATTATAAGTCTCGAGACGTAGTCGAGGGACTTATTATATATTTTTTTTCACGATATAGCATTTTAAATCCCGAGGGAACATTCCATGATTTTCCCGACAACAATGTTAACAACTGTTATATCATCTGGCTAGATCCGGGGTTATATACACATTCATGCATTGGAACTGAAATCGGTCAAAATCAACATACGGTACGACGCGTACCTTTGGTTCTCATTGTGACGTAATAATATAATCTCTTTTGCAGCGCGCGCCATGCGGGTGATACACTTCTCTGGCCATGTGATATACTAAAATATCATGGCATTCACGTGACTGTGTTTAGCCAATTAATGACGGGTATTTTACTAAGTTAGATGATATAATAATCTATTGTTGTCATTCTGATCTCTTGTTTTTATGTATCCCATTTTATTGAAAGAAGTATTTTTTTAGAATATGTTATTTAGATCATACGATTTTATTGATGTTTTACTTAACATTGAACATAAACACATACACAATCGCAAATCGGATAACATATCTAAATACATTTATATAATGTATACAATGTAGTCTTAATTTAAACATGTTCTTAACATTAGTACACATGACATTTCCATCGTCCTTAGAATGTGTATTTTACAGAAGTTTTCGAAGGGATTTATGTTACACAAAGTACACAGTAAACGCATCAGTAAACAATAAACGCATCTTTGTATTCACAATGACTCTGAATTATAAGGAGTGTCATAAATCGGGTTTACTAGAAGGGAAGTAATTTGTTTAATTTTGAAAAAAAAGCCTATTTTGATTACAATGCATGCACGCTTTTATGTATATTTAGCAAATTTAAAACTTATTTCCACTTTGGTAGGTGGTAGAAATATTCCGTATT
The DNA here is from genome assembly GCA_037951105.1 of Echinarachnius parma. Taxonomy (NCBI): domain Eukaryota; kingdom Metazoa; phylum Echinodermata; class Echinoidea; order Clypeasteroida; family Echinarachniidae; genus Echinarachnius; species Echinarachnius parma. The sequence goes on along the minus strand of JBAMJV010005662.1, from coordinate 167,210 downwards.
CCCCACGTATACTACGCCACAGTAAACTCTACGTTGCTATTTTGTATAAGTGCACACTGGCTTATAATATTATTATTCGTTTGTTACCATGTAAGCCCACACTTGTCATACACTGAAGCTCTTGTTTTTCTTTTTGTTTTACACTAGATATTATATTGTACTGTTTGATAATAGAAAGAATATGCTTTTACAACTCTTTAAACAATTGCAAAACCCTGATACATTAGAGTGTCCGCTTCCAGAAAGTTGGGATATTGTAAACAATGTCCGTAATAGAATACAGATACGCTCACCCAGATGCAGAGCAAACCGCTGCAAATTAGATATGACATCAGTTTATTAATTTGATTTGTATTTTTAACAGCTGTATTTGGTTGCAATAAACTTCTATTACAATCCATTCGAATCCATCATCAGGTTTAGATAACACATTAAATAGGCATATTCACTAAATGGTGGTTATTTACGTCACTATCCGATAGACGCATCCCGGATTGATAGGTGAACAGAGTACAGCTCTGACCAAATTGTCATCTTCTCAGTATTATGCTTGTCGTTTGTTGTTGTTTAATTGTATTATACTTTAAATAAAGCAGTGTTTTATCAAAACAAGTTCTAACTCATAGTAATTATTCATCTATGCGAAACCATGTGACTGATAACGGACGATCATGAATATTTGATTTCGAAGCAGAGTTAATAAAGCATTTAAACCCCCGTGGCTGTGATTGATGAACGCTGCCATCTACGGTGTAAATGTTTAACAAACTCGGGAATTAGATATACGTACTGTATTGTATAGCCTGTGTTGATGTTGTTTGAGGTTGTAATTATGTGCCTCACACCTTTCATATCATGTTTCATTTTCATGCGATGTTCTTACTTGCACAATGGATAATGGCAGAAATATACATTATTGTATTAGCTTTGTTGACATGTGCAAAATGTGATGAATTGTTGATTAAATGTGTATTGTTGTGATCTGATATATCCACTTAGACACAAATAGTAATGTGTAAAAATGTTCATGTTAAATACATGTTATATGGTCAAATAATGAGTGAAAACGCTAAGTGATATTTGCTATCCCATTGCAATGACTTTGTACACAGTTATGACTAGACAGTGGATTATAAAAATCTGAAAAATTCAATCGTAAATATCTTTCTAACGTAATTGAAATTCCGGGGAAATTGAAAAAAAAAAACCTGTTCTATGATTTTTTGTTGGAAATGCAAATACAACACGGGAAAAGAGTACCACAATCCTTTAAATGCAGTTTTGTGGATTTCGAAAATTTTACAATAATTCCGTTCACGTCACCTCACGTTCACAACACGTTATGGAAAGAGCGCCACCATGCATGCTTAATGACACCATGCTTATCAATAGGTAGGGCTTTGTAATAAGGCAGCGCATGATTAACTCGATTTCTGTTTGCTGAATTTAGTTGCACATACCAGCTTGTATTTCAGAGCCTTCTCTCAGTTTATATAATATAAATTATGTCGTGGAATATGTCCATACGACACAGTAACATTATCATGGTTTCAACCAGTGGCGTAGACAGGTTATTACACCTAGGGGGGGGGGGGGGGGTGGTTTTCCCGCGGCTGACCGAAATATTTCGAGACCAAGACAATTGAAAGCCCTCTCATTTTCCTGGCCGAGAACACCTGCCAAAGTGAGGGGGGGGGAGACCCGTCCGAGTGGATTTATTTAAACACACACACACCCTCAATCTCACCCCCCCCCCCCCCCGTTGTCTACGCCCCTGGTTTCAACTTCAAGTTGGCTTTCAAGCTGTAGACGCGATCACCTTGGAAGTACAACAAGTGTATTAGCGCCCTCTTTCTTTCAACCGACGATATCTGAATATTTATCATCTGAAATATATGACGATAACCAATATAATTGTTATTTATTAAAGTTCAGGATTTGTAGGACAAGTTCCAAAGGTCTATCATTTTTCTTCTTCAAAGTACTTGAGAAGACAATTTATTAAGCACCCCGTGGTTGAAGTATGATTAATATATAATTTAAAAAACTCCAGGAGGAAAGTGTCACTCAAAGAGTTTCTGCTCGAGTGAGATTCATTTCCGAAACAAGTTTTCTAGGAACTGTTTCAAAAGCTCTTATAAATATTACCTTGTATTTCTTATCCCGGTAACCCATTGCATACGGGAACCTGGTTGGTCCTGTATTAGCTCTATGGATATTGCAAATACTATTAGGGTGCAGGTTAAGTTTAATTAAATGGCCGTCATGATCCATTTCGTTGAAATTGCATATATTCTAAACTACCATAATATTAACGTATTTGGAATTGCGGGCTAGGCCCTAGAGTATATTTTATATCATCCCCAAATTAAATTTAACAACAACGTCTTCAACCCCCACAAATTCGAGGCAGTTTATATGGGCATTTATCATTATCATATGGAATATTCTGTTACGGGGCAACGTAGATTTTGCCTTCAATAATTATGTATTTTTTCAACATTAAAATAACCTTTTTAAAAATCACCCTGTATGGGGTTGAGCGGCGTAGTCTAATTGCCCCCCCCCCCCCCCCCCAAGTAAAATACTCCTTTACGCCTCTTCAGATTTTACATTTATAGCATGCAAAGTGATATTCAGTAACTCACTGCACTCACTTTGTACACGGAAGAAAAACTCGCCCGGAGTTTTTCTTATCTGAATACTTCAATCATACATATCTTTGTAACGAAAGGGAAATTTGAAAAACCGAAACCTGTCCCATGATTTTATTGTTAATACGAATACAACAAGATATAAGGGAACCGCTATAATTAAAAATTTATTTTGAGAATTTGGACAATGTAACCAAGTCCCTTTAAATTGACTTAAGTGAATGTTTAATTTCTGACTTGATGATTATACATATGTATACGACGTTAATGACGTGTTGATATAAGATGCACAAATTTGTTTGTATTCTGTGGAATACGCATGCTATAATACATGTATGTTATTTTATTAGATTTATTTGGACGTGAGCAAATAATCCACTAATGATAACCTGGATGTCTGTGAAGGGTCATGATAATAGTTCGCTAACAATGCTACTCATACACATTGTAATTATTGCATCCAAGTATGAGTAATATCAATCTCTTCAATATTATCAGCGTCCTAAGTACATGTATGTTATTGCTCACATTTTCTTATTTGCGAATACACTGTAAATATTACTTACAATGAGATCAAATAAAAATTTTCCCACGAAGGCAGATAACACACTTGAAAATATAATTGACCTCTATACAGCGTTCTAAAGAATGTAAAGGCAGGATTTATGGGCCTTTATACGGATATATGTCTGTGTAAAGTTCGTTAATTGTTATCAATGTTATTATATCTTGAGAGTCGTTATAGAATATAGGGTCCTATAATCTTATAGCTTAGACCTAATTTTTGTTTGCAAAGACAAAACAAATATGAACAAATTGGTTAAATTTGCACGTAGGCCATGTAGGCATGCTTATAGACCAATGGCAAATAATTATTCTATCGCCAGTTTGGAAGTGCTAGACCGCTGCACTATAGAGTGGTGAAGTGTGATGTCATAAATGATGTCATAAACATTTTTGTTTGAATTTTTAAATTTGGACTTCATTTTCAGAAAGAGCATAACAAATAATGTCCAAATACCGAAAATCAAAGGAATAGGTTACGTATTGGCTGAGATATGTCCATCCGAATGATTTTTTTTGTCAATGGGCAATCTAGTGGGCGCTCTTAAGTAAATATTTGGGACGAAGTGTGCACTTCCGGAAAAAAGCGTGAATTTTGGCACACAGATAGTTTAGACCTTCCTCTTCAAGAAATTTGATGGAAGCAATTTTGCACGGCCCATTCTTGGCCGCCATCTTGAATTTCAAAATGGCCGCCATCTGGCACCTGTTTTCATCAATATCTCAGCAACTAAAACAGCTAGAGAGTTATTTTCAGTGGCTATACCCACATAATGGGGGCCAACGAATCACCTGAATCGAATATCAAGACTTCGAATGGCAGCCATCTTGAATTTCAAAATGGCCACCATCTGGCACCTGTTTTCATCAATATCTCAGCAACTAAAACAGCTAGAGAGTTATTTTCAGTGGATATACCCACATAATGGGGGCTAACGAATCACCTGAATAGAATATCAAGACTTCAAATGGCAGCCATCTTGAATTTCAAAATGGCCGCAATCTGGCACCTGTTTTCATCAATATCTCAGTAACTAAAACAGCTAGTGAGTTATTTTCAGTGGCTATACCCACATAATGGGGGCCAACGAATCACCTGAATCAAATATCAAGACTTCAAATGGCAGCCATCTTGAATTTCAAGATGGCTGCCATGGGAAGCCTATATTTAAGTCCATCTCAGAAACTAAAGCAATTACGGAGTTCATTTCAACTGATATGCCTGTTGTATGTATGTCTGTTTGTGTCAACTTGTAACCAATAGATGGTTGGAAGCATGTATGCACTTCCCATTAAATGATCTCCTTTATCTCATAAACTAAAACAGCTAAAGCATTATTTTAGCGGCTATACCCACTTATGTGGGTCCAACGAATCACCTTTAAAGGCGTCAAATGGCAGCCATCTTGAATTTCAAGATGCCCACCATGGGGATTAGCATATTTAACTTTATATCAGAAACTAAAAACGGTTCAAAGTTATCTCTAGTTGCTATGCCTTTCTGCTGATGCCAACGACTTGTCTGTCTTTGAAAGAAACATGATGTTGAAAGCAAATAAGCAAGACCCATTTTGGCCGCCATCGTGAATTTCATTATTGCTGACATCTGGAACCTATTTTGCGTGTATTTCAGAAAATAAAATGGCTGGAGAGTTCTTTTTAGTGGCTTTAAACACATTTTGGGGGTCAACAGATCACCTGGATTGACTTAAAAGACTTGAAATGGTTGGGCCATCTTGAAGTTCGATATGGCCGCCATGATAAGTCTACATAGATTTGGTTCGAATTTGCGAGACCAACACAACAACAGTCTGTTGCTTTGTTGGTCTCGCAGATGCACACACAGTGATTGGAAGAAATTTAGCAAGTGCCATTTTCGCCTCCATCTTCAACTTAAAATGGTCACCACCTGAAATTTGTTTTTGCTTCAAAATGTTGACATTCCCATATATTATGTTGTGCGTCTATAGCACACTCAGTTCCCTTTATTTAAGCAAGGGGTTAATATTTCAGAAACAATAGCGTCTGGATAATAATGTCAGAGGTTATGCCGTCATTGTTAGCGTCATTTAATGACCTAGATCGACTTTATAGATGTCTTAAAATGACAGTCATCATACATTTCAAGATGGCCACCCTGGGAACTGTATTCAGCTCAAGCTCTTTCCTACAGATCACATTGCAGCACAATTAATTTGAGTGGTTATACTTAATATTGATGTCACTGAATTACCTGAGTTCTTGCTTCAGTATTCCACGAATATGGGTTTGAGAGACACAGCTCCGTATCTGCTTTATGTGATTCCTTGCAAACATCCTTTTGTAGTTTGTCCATGCTAAGGAATCATATACACCACCCATTTATGCTCCTTTTCTCAGTCATGTCGTTATGAGCTGCTAAGATTTGGTGTAATGTTCTTGACGGCTTGTAATACACTTTGATGCCAAATTCCTTCAAAGAGCTTTTGAGACACCCTTGATGTAGGGTAGAACGATATGTCCTTTTAAATGTGGGTTTATCTAGTTGGATTTGGCCCATTTTAATAGCCCATTTAGATTAGCCACAAGTGGAGAGTTTCAAGGGATTGATATGGATCGGTATGAACAAAGTATGGATCACTCCTAATGTTCACAAGGGTGACTGGAGGTGAAAATATTATATAAACCAACTGTGTGAATTTATCCCTGATAAATCTTCCAAGCTACCATAATTAAGTGCCCACATGCCCTCCTTCTCCTCGATAGAGAACGCTAAGTCCGGATAAATGGAGTTCAAGATCTGCTCGCTAAAAGTGTCACTGCGGTCAAAGTATCGGTTTGCGCAGCGTAGACATTCTTCCAGGAGTTGGACAATATAATTCAGACATGCTGGTCCTATATAAACTCTAGATAATTGTGTCCTCAAGTGTTGACTTGTGTATGGTAACCAAAGTAGGTAATGTACGTAAAGTCACGTCATAATGATAGAAGCTCTCGTCTTCCACGGTCCATTCTCGATAGCTTCTACGCTTAATCGAGAGTTGGCTACGTGGTGACATGTCTGTTACACAAGAGGAGATATAATAGGATAGGTCTGGACCAGTTTGCCTGTGAGCCAGGTTTCTAACCCCTGCAAGAACATGTACACATACAGGGTCCACATACATTGGCTACAATGGATCTTTTACCAACACATCCGTGAAGCAGCAATTATATTTCCCTCTCACTCCCATCCTATGAAATTTGTAAATAAAACACTTGAAAAAAATAGACATTGACAATGCACCGAAACCACAAGTTTGGTGGTATTGTTACATGGATGACACTCATCCCAAACTCAAGAAACAATTTGGGCAGGAGTACACTTTGAGTTCCCTAACGAAGGGAAGGATAAGTCGTTAGTGTTCCTTGACACTTACACAAGTCATGATAGTGATCAAACTTGATTGTAGCCTGAACGTTAAGATTTATCGGAAAGCAACTCACCTTCTACAACTTCTTCAACTTCACCTCTAATTACCTATTTTAACAAACATTAGGAGTGACTGTTACTTTGTTCCATTATTGTAATCACCAATCCCTTGGCTGTCCAGATGATAACATATTACTAGTCTCTCTTATGTGTGTTGCAACTATATTTGGGCTTAAAGAGCTACAGAAGGATCACCCCACTGAGAGGAACACGCAATGCTGACAATGACACTCATCCGACCTGATATTAGAAGTCTCAGACGCAATCAACTGAATTTCAATTTAATCGGGCGTTAGGGTGTATCTAAAGCCGAAAGAACAAAACACCAAATCTTAGTACCGCCTAAAGACAACATCAAACATAATTGCGGGGCGTAGTATATACATTGTAATTCCATTCAAAGGGTGGACTACTAGCCATTTGGCTGCAAGGAATCAAACAACAGTCCTATGCAGTGAATCATAAGTAAAAGAAACGTAGCGATCTCCCAAGACCAGATATTTGGAACACCGACGCCAAATTCGTTCCTCTGGAATGTCTCAAAACAGGCCACACTGAGTGATTGAGTCTCCCGACCATCAGGTCGGACTGTCAAAAGGTCTACATTTTGGAAATGTGGCACAATACAAAAAGGGTGAAGGAAGATATATGCATATGATTGTATACATCCTGGCATTTCAACCCACACTGAACAGAGACAGTGCGCGAAACAAACTACCTGCAGTGACGTCTACGATCAGAAAATTGATCACTTTGTAAAAAAGTTCAACAGTCAGGTCATGCACAGCTGACGAAGGCTGTTGATAAGAACCGAATATTAGGAAGTGAACATTTGTATGGTCAACAAAATGTTCAAACTTTTTCCATTTAGTTAGTTTTCAAAATAATGCTCGAATGAATGTTACTGCTTTTCTCTAAAGGTAGGTTAGTACACTCATTGACCTAAGATACGACCTAAGATGGGCATACCCATCGAAATGCACTGACCGATTTTATTATATTATGTTGGTATATATTCTGTGTTTTTTTCTGTAGTAACTGTCATTTGTGCCCTGACGAAGATTCTGCTAGGATCGAAAGCTAGGCTGTATACGACTCTCATTTATTATATTATATTATATATTATATAATTGAATAAGCTATCCGTGGCAGCCATCTTGAAATTCAAGATGGCTACTATTTGAAGCTTATAAAGACGATCCAGGTGATTCATTGACCCAGAAAATGTGAGTGTACCCGGCAGAAATAAACTCTCCAGCTGTTTTAGTTTTTATAATATTGGAGAAAATAGGGTTTTAGATGGCAGCCATTTTAAAATGGGAAGTGCATAATTGCTTCCATCTATTGGTAAATTGTTACAAGTTGACCACAAACAGATAGGCATATCAGTTGAAATGAACTCCGTAATTGCTTTAGTTTCTGAGATGGAGTTTAATGTAGGCTTCCCATGGTGGCCATCTTGAAATTCAAGATGGCTGCCATTTGAAGTCCTGATATGTGATTCAGGAGAATGTAGGCTTCCCATGGTGGCCATCTTGAAATTCAAGATGGCTGCCATTTGAAGTCCTGATATGTGATTCAGGAGATTAGTTTGCCCCCATTATGTGGGTAAAGCAACGACAAATATCTCTCTAGCTGTTTTACTTGCTGACATATTGATGAAAACAGGTGCCAGATGGCGGCCATTTTGAAATTCAAGATGGCTGCCATTTGAAGTCTTGATATTTTATTCATGTGATTCGTTGGCCCCCATTATGTGGGTATATAGCCACTGAAAATAACTCTCTAGCTGTTTTAGTTGCTGAGATAATAGGGAGTTTTCGCTTATGTGAACGAGAACGAGTTTCCCGTCCTAGAACGACCGTTTCAGGGTGGCCCAGAAATAACGGAACGGGGTATTTGCCATTGTGATAATATGTTCACTGGATAGATAATTTTTTTTAAAGAAATTCGTTATTCCGAACACCCAAACAAAGACATTACTGTTGATGATATAAAAGTTCTTTTTAAAAGATTATCTATCCAGTGAACCTAGTCTGTATATTTCTTTATAATGGAAAGTACCCCGTTCCGTTATTTCTGGGCCACCCTGTATAAGCAAATAATATGCGTATGACGTAATACTCCACATTGGCACTGTTTAACAATAGTAACTAGGTCCGGTAAGCTCCGGCATACTTATCTTGCCGAACCTAGTTACTATTGTTAAGTTTGCCAACGGGGAGTCTATACGTCATACGAATATTATTTGCATACATCACAGAAGCGGTCTATTGGATCCTGGTTTATGACCATTTGGTCTACTACCATTTGGTCCACTAGCCAGTTGGTCTACTGCTATTTGGTCCACACCAATTTGGTCCACTATCCAGTTGGTCTACTGTAATTTGGTCTACACCCTATACGTCTACTAACCATTTGGTCTACTATTTATTTAGTCTACATTTAACTTGGTCCACACTCTAATTGGTCTACACCCCATTTGGTCTATTAGTATTTTGGTCCACTATCCAGTTGGTCTACTGTAATTTGGTCTACACCCTATACGTCTACTACCCATTTAGTCTACTAGTTATTTGGTCTACTATGTATTTGGTCTACATTCTATTTAGTCTACTATCAATTTCGTCTACAAATCATTTAGTCTACAATCCATTTGGTCTACAACTTATTTGGTCTACCCGATATGTGGTCTACGATGCTCTTGGTCTACTAGTCATTTGGGCTACTACCCAATACGTCTACAAACCATTTGGTCTACTAGCAATAAGTCTACAACAACGCCCACGCTGTGTATGAAATGTTGTTCACCATGTAGGCTACAGTTAGTTGTTAAATGAACCAATATTTTGAAGTGATGACTAGGGATGGCTAGGGAGCAAAGTTAAAGGGATAGTTGAGTGTTAGTATAGGGGGCACTTCACAAAAAAAAAATTGTGAGATAATGAAAAACTGGTTAAAACTTTTTTTTTTTAGAGAGCGCCCTCTTGAGTTGTAACAGCACTTTTTGAATGATAACAGGGGTTTTACCTAGTCGTTTGTAACTGTGTTATGTGTATATTGTTCGAGCATGGTGAAGTTATAACTATTATGGTGCAGGTTTTCATGGTTTTGGTTACTTAAGTTAAGTTTGAGAAATACTCGACTATCCCTTTAAATGGAAGGGGGTAATAAATGTGTTTTTTGCCGTTTACTCTACTATACATGAAAAGGTGCACATGCATTAATGATTTTCCGTAGTAATACATGTTTGTTGTGCTGTTAGGGTGCTTGGGGGGGGGGGGGGGGGGGGCGGGGTGGTGTTCACCCTGAAAGGCCCTCTGTTTAGGATCACACAACGTGGACGAACTCGCCACTCTTGCTGCACCCACCCACCTGGACATATTCTGACATATTTATTAACCTGAGCATAGGTTCACAATTAGTAGGGGGCCTCTTTCCCTTCTGAAAAACAATTAACACTCTGATACACTCAGTATGTAGGCTCGCTTGCATGTATTGTGATTAAAGGGAATCTAGTAACTGACTAGTGCACGTAGTGATTGATACTGTTGTTGATAGCGTGTGAATCAAGGGCGTCGATTTCTTCTTGCCATTGGGGGGGGGGGGGGAGGGGGATGATTCGTCATTTTGACTATCTCTGGCGAGGGAGCGAAGCGACAACCCAGCAGCGTGCCCGGGTTTTTATGGCTGAGCAGGGGGGGGGGGGGGGGGGGGCAAAGCTTTTTTAATTCAGCTGTTAATGGGGTAGTTTAGTTTTGGGAGAGGGGGCGCTGCACATCACAATTTGTTTGTGAGGTAATGAAAAACTGAGTGTCGAATTTAAGGAACATGCAATTTTAATGGCAGAATGAACTTTATTTGGTCAAAATCGACCCAGAAACGGCTGAAATATCCATAAATATATCTGATCTTATAATTATTTGGGGCCCAAATAATCAGATGATTTTTTCACAAAATTCAAAAAATGCTTGCACTTTTTCTAAAATTTTCAAAAGCGTTTTTTAAATAGTTGTTGATGCTCTCTCTATTTAATCATTATTTCAATAAAACATCACATGCATAATTTTGTATGAAAAATGGTTGAAACCAATGCCTTTTTAGAAAGCACCCTCTTGGGTTTTAAGGCTCTTTTTACTTAGTCGTTTTTAACTTTGTATACCTTTCGAGCATGGTAGAGTTATAACTATTAGTTTATAATGTTACTGTCCAGGTTTGGTTAATAAAGTTCAGCCTTACCAAAACTGTACTACCCCTTTAAGAAATTGGGAGATTATTAAGTGCAAAATTGCAAGCATCATGAGCTGGGCTTTGTCCAATATGAACTTTAGCCTGATAGCATTCTGATGGAACCCTGAATAGCATCAGTCATGGGATACCCACATTGGGAAGCTTATTGGGGGTCCATGGGGCGGAGCCCCCGGAAGCTTTGGGATTTGTAATATCCAGATATAAAGATGTTGTCTATAGAGTTAACTATTCTTTAGTTAATTGCCTTTTGAATTAGCTGTTTGGAGATTGGAAGATTATTAAGTGCACATTGCAAGCATCCTGTTATGATGAGGGCATTGTCCAAGTATGGGTGAATTTTAGCCTGATAGATAAATACGGTCGATTGCAATCATCCTGATGAAACCCTGAATAGAATAAGTCAAGGGATACCCACATTGAAAAGCTTATTGGGGGTCCAGGGGGCGAAGCCCCCGGAAGCTTTGGGATTTGCAATATCCAAAAATACAATTAACCATTGAATAGTTAGCTCAATTTTAGTGAGCGAAGCGCAAACGCACAGTGGGCCAGGATCGCCTGAAAGTTTGCCAAGAGAGAAGTCCTGAATAAAACTATTTAATGTGTACATGGTTGGTACTGGGTCAAATAACCTTAATGGGGGTTCCAGGGGCGCAGCCCCGGAAGATTTTTTATTTGGGCAGTTTAGCATTATCAAAAAGTGGTTTAAAGAAGACTATAGTAACAACTTCCATTCATGAGAGGGGGCAATGCTCCCTAATTTTAATGTTATTATATATTTTTGAACCCCAAATATTGGGGGGATGCTAATACAGGCCATCCCCCACCTGAAATATTGGGGGATATATCCCCCACCCCCCCCCCCCCCCCCCCGTGATCGATGCCCCTGGTGTGAATTGTAGCGTTGTGACATGTCCACTTAGAAATGTGTAAAAAGTGTTCATGCAAAATGGATGCTTCACCAAATGGATGGCCCAGTAATGAGAGAAAGTGTCGCAAACTGATATTCGCTTGATACTCAGTGATTGCAACTTTGCAGTATATATTTCAAAATCTGAACTGAACAAATTGATTATTTAATCAAAGGGAAATATATAGAAAAAGAAAGAAACAACAAGATATAAATAGAGCCATCACATAAACACATACCGTAAGAATTTTGCATTTAAAGAATGTTACTCGCTATTTAAAGCAAAACAAAAACGCCCCACCCACAATAAATACTTTTTAAAAAGTACACTATTAGGGGTCTAGTAACTTTGTTAACAGGTGCAAAAAGTGATGAGTGGTGATACAATGTATACTGTTGTTATCTGGTATGTCCACAGGGTGTTGTGTACAAATTTCCAGTTAAAGTGATAGTTGAATTCTGGTAAAGAGAGTACAGTTATGGTCAAACTAAATTTTAGTAAGCAAAACCTGCACCATTACATTACAAACTATAGTTATGACTCCACCGGGCTCGACATGTATACACATTATTCCAAACGTTCATTAAAAAAGAGCCGTTACAACTCAAAAGCGCACTCTCTGAACACTCATTGGTTTTAACCATTTTAAATATTGTGCATGTACATAGATGTTATGTTAGAGAGATTATCAACAACTATTTAAAAAACACTGTTGTAAAATTTTGAAAAGAGGAAGTGTTTTTTTTAAATTTGTTAACGGCTGGTTAAAAAATGTGGAATAATTGTGGGGCCCCACATTTATTACGAATAGATATGTATAAGGATGTTTCAGCCATTTCTGATTCATTTTGTCATTAAAATAGTATGCTCTTTCGCTTTTTTTACTCGGGTTTCATTATCTCACAAAAATATTTTGAGTAGCGCCCTCTATATTAAAGTTCGGTCAAACTGAATTTTAGTAACCAGAACCTTCACCATTACATTACAAACTAATAGTTAACTCCTACCATGCATGCTCGAAAAGAATAACCCAAAAGAGACAAATGTCAAGGAAAAGGACTATTTTATCATTTACAAAAAATAGCCAACCATAAAATAAAACAAAATAAAAATATTGTGCTTGTGATGTTTTGTTGAAATAGTGATTAGAGATTGTTTAACCATGGAAACAGCAGCCGATTAATAGACCAACTAACCGATTATTGAATACCAATGATACAAAATAAGCAGGTAAAATATGTAATTTCATCTGTGGTTTGATTTGATTTATGTTCACGCAAAAAGAGTATGCATAATGCGGCTAGCCAGACCTATGACTCATTGTATTTCTACAGGTGTATTACCATGGGCGTCAACAGCTACTAAAAAGTGGGGGACATTGCGAGGGAGCGAAGCGACCAAGGGGGGGGGAGGGTGTGTCCCCCCCTCCCACAGTAGGGAGATTTTTCATTATTGGACCTAAAATTGTGCAATCTGGTGCATACCCAAGACCTAATTTTTGATTGATACGCAATTGTGTATACATGTCATGAATTGACCTCCGTCACCACATGATCGACCAATCTTGAATCTTTTAAAATTTCATAATGAAAAAACAAATATAAGAATTTCCATTCACTCATCGCATGTTGTCAATGTCGACGTCATTCTCCTCTTCAACCTCAATGTCAAAAGCAGGAGTTAAGAACAAAAACAATTTAACACAATGTCCCACGCCTCGTCATGGGCGTATAGCTGCATATTTTTTCCAGGGGGACTGGCGTCTTTTGCCCGAATATCGGGTAGGGCGTGATCATGCGAGGGAGCGGAGCGACCAAGCCCGAAGGCGCGAAGCGCCACGGAGGGTGTGGGAGCTAGGGAGTATCCCCCTCCCACGATAGGGAGCTTTTGCAATTTTCATTCAAAATAATGCAATCTGGTGCATATACTTTGGAAGGAGATTTGATAGACTTAAATGGGAGATGTTGATTGCCCGAATAAGATGGCAAGTGCCCGAATGTGAGATGTTGATTGCCAGAACTTGCTGCATGATTGCCCGAATGAGAGATGGAAAGGGCCCGCTCATTTGAGATTTTGCATTTAGTCCAGCTAATCAAATTGTGGTGTTCCAAATAATAAACTGAAATGATGTATAGCGTAATCATGTTAAAATCATAATCATCCAGATATGGTCGTTAAAAAAATGCTTCCTCTTTTAAAAAATTTACCAATGAGGTATTTAAAGGGATAGATTAGTTTTGGTATTGATAGTACAGTTTCTGTTTCGGTTAAACTGCACTTTAGTAACCAAAACCTCCACCATTACATTACAAACTAATAGTTATAACTCTGCCATGCTCGAAATGAATTTTAAAAAGGACAAACGCCTATAAGTAAAAAGCTTATTATCATTGTGTTTAAATAGCCGGTAAAACTGAAAAGGGCACTCACTAAAAACTTATTGGTTTCATCCATTAAAAAAATGATCGTGCTTGTGATGTTTTGAATGATTAGTTAGAAAGATAGAGATTGTGTAACCATGGTAATAACATCCGATTATGGGCAAAATATACCAAATAACCGATAATTAAAAATCATTGATTAAACATTAGCAGGTAAAATATGTAATTTCACTTGTGATTTGCTTTTATTTATGTTCACGCCCAAAAAGTGTGCATAATGCGGCAAGCCAGACATATGATTCATCGTATTTAAATTGTTTTGTTAGTATGGTTACACATGTACATGGTGGTACAAGAAGTAACTCTTCGAGAAACAGAACACCTTATTTGAGATTTCACGAATTTGCATCTAGTCCAGCTAATCTAATCGTGGCGTTCCGAATAATATACCAAAATAATGTATAACGTATTAATGTTAAAAATTATAAACACAAATATGGTTGTAACAAAAACAAAAAAGTATGCTTCATATTTTCAAAACAAAATATTCTATGATTTTTTTGTTTCATGCCTACACTTTTTCTAAAAAAATCAAGAGGTTTTTAAATTGATGATCTTTCTATCTAATTATTTAAAAAAAACTTCACTTGCATAATTTTGCATGAAAAATGCTTTTTTAGAGAGCGCCCTCTTGTGTGAATTGCTCTTTTTGAATTATAATAGGTTTTTTAATTAGTGATTTGTAATTTTCTATACATTTCGAGCATGGTGGAGTTATAAATCAAGGTACAGATGGATAACTCATTCTTCAATTGGAAAACGAAAACAAACCAAAAATGAAAACTTGACCAGAATCCCATTTTTGTTGCGATTTTAAAAGATGGAAAACGACTAGAATTCAATATCCATTTTCAAATAAAAAAACGAAATATTGAAAAACGCATAATGGCGAGTGTTTTGCATTTCAGAATTCCGAATCCCGAGCTCTGTTTCAAATTGAAGCCCATCCTTGTGCGTTTATTTTTCTATTTAAAAACGAAACAAAAAATGAATATTGTACCAGATTCCCGTGTTTTTTGTGCGATTTTGAAAATGGAAAAACGAGCATAATACATTATTAATTTTCAAATAGAAAAATTAAATATTTAAAAACGGATAATGGCGAGTGTTTTGCATTTAAGAATTCAGAATCCCCAAAAGTATGTTCAAATTAATTTTGTTTGCGCGCGATCTGCACTTAAAGGACCTAAAGAATACAACGTACTTTGACACTTATTCCATAGTTGATGACTTGAAACATAGGTCTGCCGAAAAAAAATCCATGAAAATAAACACAGTAGTGGTTTAAGACTAGTTTTCTAATGCCAAATCTCACTTAGCAGCCCCACCCACATTAAGGGTCCGGAATCGGCAGCGTGATCGACATGTGATTGACAATGCATTGGCTTACGTCATGACGCGTCATCTACAGAATTTAGTTCATTAGTCCGTTCTTTAGATGAAGTCACATTTTGGCGATTTAAAAGGGGCGTTCCCAGGACAATTATATATTTACTAATTACCCCAAAATTGATTGATTTCATGAGAAATGACTGCCAAATACTTTTTCTTCGGGAAAAATTACATATAGAGAGCCGAATTGTGAAAATTAGGCCATCTAGACGCTGTAGTTCCTTTAATACACAGTACTCCATTTTAAAAAGTGTGACAATTTAGTGATTCATTAGATTGTCCCGCTTTCTGAAGAGAACAGGACTGGTATAATGGTGGAGACTCTTACAAGATGGTGTACGTAGGCACGTTATCTATGCATGTGATAGGATGTCTGTGCGCGCGTGTGTCTGTTCTACATAAGGCGCTATATAAGTGCAATATATTATTATTATTATTATAGATACTTCTATCGATGTTATGTAAAACAGTTATCTTTGTAAGTTATGATTTTTTTTAAATAAACCTACCCTATATATATATACATGACATATATCTTTACAAAGTATATAATACCGATTAAAGGGACTTAGTAACTTTGTCCAAATCCTCAAAATCCAATTGGAAATCTAGCAGTTCTCTTATACCTTGTTTAGTTCGTATTAACAAAAAAAGCATGGGGACAGGTTACGTTTTTTTTCTTATAATAATAATAATATACATTTATATAGCGCATAATAGTAAAATTACTCTCTATGCGCTTTTTTACAATACTAAATTAAATAAACAAAATATATTACAACCTACAAAAACAACGTACACACAAAAATTATACAATTAAAGAAAAGATAAATATTATTACAGTGCAGCCTATTTAAACAAAAAGATGGGTCTTTAATGACTTCATAAAAGAATCTGTGTTTTGAATGTCTCTTAACTGTTTGGGGGAGCTCATTCCATAACCTGGGTGCTACTGTTGCAAATGCACGATCCCCGTATGTATGTGTTTGTGTTTTAGGGACTATCAAGAGATTTTTGTTGACGGAACGGAGACTTCTCATTGGTTCTCATTCTTCAATTTCCCTTTCGTTACAAAGATATGTACGATTGAAGTTTGCAGATAATAAATGTGAGTTAGTGAATATATCACTTTGCATTTTGCTATACTCGGCCATATAACATCCATTTGACTTGAAATTTTCACACAATACACTGTGGACATAATAGATAACAACAATATACATTATATCAACCAATCATCACTTTTTGCACATGTCAACAAAGTTACTAGATCCCTTTAATATTGTCTGTTTGTGTAAGAAAAACAAAATGACGTAAAATAACCAGAAAGGCGCTAGCTATATAAACTGTAAAACCAACACCAATACATGACAAGAATATATACAAGGTCAACATTAACACGTTATGCAAAAGTTGAAAATGTCTGAAAACAATATAAGAACATTATATAAATTCACATGACAAGAAGCTAAATATGATGCAGAATTTCTACACATTGGCGCAATATATTGTGACATTAGGTATTAGTTGTGTCTTTATTCTTTTTATTTGATTAACGTGAAGTTAATTAATGCTGTGCTGTTTTAATAAGAAATTCTTAGGAAATCCTCACACTCGATTCCACTTTTTATACTTCATGTTTGTGAATAATATGAGTATAATTGCTTTCCTCTCAGTGAATTGTTTTGTCTGGACAGCCAAAGTGTTATGTCTGCCCACTGCAGTGAACCCCCATAAAACTATGGAATGTGGCCAGTATTTGGCCTTGGTGGTCAAACACTATGCTGTACTGTATAACGTTCTACATTCAGTAGTCGAAGCAACATCATACTATAAAACACCCTTGTTCCAAGTTATAGAATGACTGCATGATCTCTCCAGCCGGGGTCATATTATGTATAATTGAATATGGTAAATGGTAATTTTAATCATGTTTTAAATACAGAGATGTGTTTATATGATCTGTTAAAGGGATCTAGTAACTTTGTTGACATGTGCAAAAAAGTGATGACTGGTTGATACAATGTATATTGTTGTTATCTGACATGTCCACAGGGTATTGTGTGAAAATTTCAAGTCAAATGGACATTGTATGACCAAGTAATGAGCGAAAATGCAAAGTGATATTCAGTAACTCACTGCACTCACTTTGTACACGGAAGAAAAACTCGCCGGAGTTTTTCTTATCTGAACACTTCAATCATACATATATTTGTAACGAAAGGGAAATTTGAAAAACCGAAACCTGTCCCATGATTTTATTGTTAATACGAATACAACAAGGTATAAGGGAACCGCTAGAATTAAAATTGTATTTTGAGGATTTGGACAATGTTACTAAGTCCCTTTAATACTCTTCTTTTCTCTTACTCTCTCTTTCAATCTCTCTGCTCGTCTTTGACTCTCTGTTCCTATCTCCCTTTTGTATACTCCATGATGACTTTCTGTATTAAGTTTATTTTGTTTTGCAATGTAGGCTACATATGAATATTTACCATGATATGATATGTATGGTGGCCCTGAAGGGACATCGTGAATCGTGAATTTGGATTCACGATTCACGATGAGATTTGCAAATTCGTGAATTTGGATTCACGATTCACGATGAGATTTGCAAATTCGCATATTTTATTGTGAATTTGTTTCACGATTTGCAAAAATCGTATATTTTATTGTGAACTTTGTTGCAATATTCACGATCACATTTGCAAATCGCACATTTTATTGTGAACTTTCTTCCAATATTTACGAGGAAATTTGCAAAATCGCACACTTTAATCGTATACTTTTATCGTGAATTTTTTTCTGATCATCTGGGTGGTATCAAAAGCTAGACATCGAAGATCTTGAAGATGCGAGACTTTCCCACCATGATTTCTGTGAAAGTGGTAAGTTTTTACTTGAAACTATGAACTATTTGTATTTAATCTCAGACAAGATAGGTACTATGTACCCGGTTTGTAATTAATAGTAGATATGATCTATTTAACATCTATAAAATGTGACTCTTAGACCCTGGATGCACTATGCACTGTCCCATACCTTAATTTCCATGTTGGAAGTTTGTAATTTTGTGGGGGTGCAAATGGAACTCTTAATCCTTCAGTTCAGGATTGCTTTCAGCCAGGCCCAGCTAGCTAGGAATGTGTCACTGTGTGTGTGGAGGAGAGGGGGGGGAGGTGGCACCCCTGGCCTATGGGGCAATATACCATAAGTGATTTTCTATGAAACTTTCACTCCTTATTCAGAATACAAAGTTATATTGATATTGCCGTGTATACGATTGACTTCTTAATCTTATATTTCACTTTCAGAAAAGCTAACTGGTTGATGTTGATGGATCAAGTATCAGTATCATTTAAGTATCAATCTCGGGCAATCTACAATGGGAATGACAACTAACTTCCTAAACACTAATACACTATAGCTGAAAAATACATGACCAGAATTAGCAATCTTTTAATGTGACATTTATAATAAAATCTTTTTAAAAATGTCATCTTTTTTACTTTGCTCCTAAGCGTTTTCCCTAGCAGTATTCTATTATCAAGCTCTGCACGTTTCATGAAATGTTTTATACATTATCAAGATGTTCTGTCTTCTTTGATTGAAATTTGTATTGTAATGGTTGCAAAATTGCTTGAGCCTTGGCTTGAGGCGATGATGATTACGTAAGAGACTCCAACATCGACTAGGGCAAGATTGTCGATGCTACATTACGAAACGAAAATGAACAACACATTACTATTAAAAAAATTGCAACCATTACAATACAAATTTCAATCAAAGAAGACAGAACATCTTGATAATGTATAAAACATTTCATGAAACGTGCAGAGCTTGATAATAGAATACTGCTAGGGAACACGCTTAGGAGGAAAGTAAAAAAGATGACATTTTAAAAAAGATTTTATTATAAATGTCACATTAAAAGATTGCTAATTCTGGTCATGTATTTTTCAGCTATAGTGTTTAGGAAGTTAGTTGTCATTCCCATTGTAGATTGCCCGAGATTGATACTTAAATGATACTGATACTTGATCCATCAACATCAACCAGTTAGCTTTTCTGAAAGTGAAATATAAGATTAAGAAGTCACTGCAATATCAATATAACTTTGTATTCTGAATAAGGAGTGAAAGTTTCATAGAATCACTTATGGTATATTGCCCCATAGGCCAGGGGTGCCACCCCCCCCCCCCCCCCCCCTCCTCCTCCACACACACAGTGACACATTCCTAGCTGGGCCTAGCTGAAAGCAACCCTGAACTGAAGGATTAAGAGCTAAGAGTTCCATTTGCAATTGCACCCCCATCACAAAATTCCAAACTTCCAACATGGAAATTAAGGTATGGGACAGTGCATAGTGCATCCAGGGTCTAAGAGTCCCATTTTATAGATGTTAAATAGATCAATATCTACTATTAATTACAAACCGGGTACATAGTACCTATCTTGTCTGAGATTAAATACAAATAGTTCATGGTTTCAAGTAAAAACTTACCACTTTCACAGAAATCATGGTGGGAAAGTCACTACGCATCTTCAAGATCTTCGATGTCTATAGCTTTGGGTACCACCCAGATGATCAGAAAAAAATTCACGATAAAGTATACGATAAAGTGTGCGATTTTGCAAATTTCCTCGTGAATATTGGAAGAAAGTTCACGAGGAAATGTGCGATTTTGCAAATTTCCTCGTAAATATTTGAAGAAAGTTCACGATAAAATGTGCGATTTTGCAAATGTGATCGTGAATATTGCAACAAAGTTCACAATAAAATATACGATTTTGCAAATCGTGAAACAAAATTCACAATAAAATATGCGAATTTGCAAATCTCATCGTGAATCGTGTTTGCAAATTCACGAATTTGCAAATCTTATCGTGAATCGTGAATGCAAATTCACGATTCACGATGTCCCTTCAGGGCCACCATAGGGCCACCATAGTTTATTGATCATAAATATTTGCTTTATTATGACGTAGGAGCGTTCTAAGATGTCAACCGCTTGCCTCAATCTAGAAGGGGGTATGGTACATCCAGCGGTATTTGAATCCGTTGCGCCTCTATACCCCGCCCCTTCATGACTTTCAGTATAATTAAAAAGTGGGGTTTATAAACAGAGTACTTTTTCTTTTAGTATGGCCACCGATAACCTGAATCTAGACGGGGATTAGCGAGGTATCTAGAAGTACTTGTCTTTATATTATCACGCAATATACATTAACTCTTGATATATTATCGCACATGTACATAACAATGAATACAACCCCAGTTTACCCGCAAACTATATAGGAAGAAAAGTGGATTTAATATAATTATATTGAAAATATTGCCTTTCACCTAGTTAATTTTAATATAACTCTAGTTACCCGCAAACTATAGCAAGAAAAGTATATTTAATATAATTGTATTGAAAATATTGCCTTTTACTTAGTAACCCGCAAACTATAGGAAGAATGATGGATTTAATCAACATAATATTCAAATAATTCAAAATATTAAGATGTATTCAGCTTATGATCCCTGAAGAAGCCCTATTGACAAAAAATGGGAATGATCATTTTTCAAACGGTGTTTTATTTAACTTTTTGTACCTCCGATATAATATTTGATCGCTTTACGCTTCACCGAACACGACCTCATTATCAAAAGGCAAGGAAAAACGGGGGAAAACTACCCGTGTCCAAGTTCGCAGTTGTCTTGTTCCGTCCATCATGAATGGATTAGGATGCAGCCATTCACAAAACAAGAAAACTGCAAACTTGGACATGGGTGGTGTTTGCATGACTGTGGATAATTAGGTCGCGTTCGGTGAAGCGTGAAGTAATCGGAGTGTAGGATATATAATTTTAACGGCATTTTCCCAAACTTTATCGCGATACGATGTTTAAAATTGCGTATTTATTAGCTAGTCAAGTCCGGTTTCGTTTTTTTTATTTTTTTAACTCACATGCATCTAGAGCCTGGTCATGACTAAATGTTTCATGTTAAATAATATAAGTACCAAATAATTATACATGCACGTGTTTGTATTCTCTCAATATCATCAGTTTGCAAGCCAAATTTCAAAAGTTGCGAGGTTATTGTCTTATATGAAAGAAAATGTCATTTAACAGCATGCCGGAAAAAATTAGGGCTTGAAATCTCTTTTCGTGGAGTTATAGACCTCAAAATAATACAACGACACAGCCCGTATAATTGTGCATTATACGAGTATTCACCCGGTGCGAAAATTCGCTCACGGCGCATTCCACAGAGTACCATGTTGCTGTGCGTGACCCATACGTGACCCGCGCACAGATTGTGATCGAACAATGGCGTAAGCGAATACTAAACAAAATAACAAAAACTCGCTAAAACTGACTACATATTATTGTATATTCTTCATTTTCGAGACCTTTTCCGTGACATACCTTTACAAATTTCGGCTTCACAATACCTTTACAAGAATACTCTGAATAAGTACAATATTGTTGTAATATTATGCTAAATGAGTTAAACTCCTTAATTGACCGATATATACTTTGGTGGAGGGGCGCATTCGTTTTTCATTCGTAGAATCCAAATTACAGGGCTGTTCGATCTGAATTTTTGTGTGTGTTACATTCATCCCCATCCGTCTACTGGAAACTGTTCAGATGATTTGTAAAAGGCAGACAGTCCCTTTAACACGTAAGATTGGAATGAAAGAGTGGTGCACTGTACTCGAATATTGATCGTGTGTATATACAAACCCAGTATAAATAATATGTAACACCACAACGACGTAAATTAAACCGTTCAGTGACGTACGTATTCACAAATAACTTTATGTTGTGCTTCTTGAGGCGCATTGGCGCACCCTATCGATGGTCATATCGATGTCACGTTATATCTCGTATTTATTTATATTTTCGATATGGAAAAGAAAGTAAAACTGGAACGGACAATTCCATGATTTCAAGATCTCCTCATTTGTGCCTCTGCACAGCTCGTAGGGTGATCCCGTGCGGTGGGGTCAGAAACCCCATCTTGCCGACATCAGGTGGAATCTGAAACAGATTTGTAGGGAAAAGGGAAAACAAATGTTGTTAATGCCAATACGTGACAAAAATCAATACAGTAATCCATAAATATACACATAGGCTTATATGATTTAATGTAGACCACATCAACACACATTAATATACTGTAGGGTATAAACTCTCCAACAGTCAGCGAGTTCGGGATCCTGACAACATATTTTTGGAGAAGCTGATTGATGGGTTTTCCATCGTCATTTTGCCAGAAGTTCTCCTGCATGGAGTTAGAGCTACATGATGGTTTTCCGCGACAATAAACACACACTCTCTATCAAGTTACATACAACCTTAACGTAGGCCTACCTGCGTCTCTGGAGCAACTTCTAACCGAAACTCTTGCAGGATCCTGACCAGTGCCGTCTTCATTTCCACGAGCGCGAACCTCATGCCGGAGCAGAACCTAGGTCCTGCACCAAACGGTAGCCAGGCGAACGGGTGGTGCTCTGGCAGGCGATCCTTGCTGAATCTGCATGACCGAATTTATGGACATCGACAATTACTAATGTAGGAAGTATAGCAAACCCTCGACTCTTTAAAATCCCCGGGGGGGCCACTCAACTATATTGCTGTACACACGCGCGACCAAAAAAACGCGTAAAAAGGGTACTTTTTGCCGATCACGGCGCGTCACGCGCGTGACGCGTTTAGGGTGTCAAAAAGGCCAAAATCAGAAAAAGGGTATGTTTGTGGAGTTAAACAAATACGCGTTTAGGGTATCCTTTTCTCCAAACTTGTTGAGAGCAATTGACGTAGACCTTGTTTAGGGGTATGATTTAAGGGTTATACTTGTTTAGGGGGCAAAATTGTCAAAAAAGCACGCGAAAATACTTGAATAGGGTATAAATTTGACCAATGGATAAAACTTGTTTAGGGTGGGTTTGAAAAACCTGTGGTCGCGCGTGTGTACAGTAATATAGTCGAGTGGCCCCCCCCCCCCGGGTTAAAATCAGAGTCGTAGCTACACGTGGGTACGAGGTCCTGCCTCATAATTTGAAGAAATACAGTAAAAACTTCATGAAAAGGAGTGGCAAATATGGACAAATGCCACCCGAATCATTACTGTGCCTATGAGCAATCGGACGACGCTACGCCACTGTTTGAAATATTCTGGACATTGAAATATTTTCACAACAGTGGTAATTGCAATAAATGCTATATTATCGTTAATATGACTTTCATGACTATAATGACTATTATATTACTATCTTATCTGGGCCCCGTAACATTTACGATTAATCGTACCATCAACTGATCTATGCTTGAGTATTTATGATTATGGGGCCCTGGAAAGATTTATACAGTCAAACCACGATTCAGGGAGTATGCTCACCGGTCCGGGTCGAACTTCTCAGGATCCGGCCAGTACTTGGGATTGTGATGCATGCTCCATACTGGAATGTTCACCGCGGTACCAGCGGGAAACAGATGACCATCGATGGTGATTGTCTCTTTGGTCTCGCGGAACGCTCTTTAAAAAAAGGGAGGATGTTAGTACAAATTGTTAGTAAAAGTTGAAAAGTTCAAAATTAGCAAATACAATTACATTAGACATCCTCGGGAATCAGACCCGATACTTCACGACTTCTAGACCAGTGCTCTGATCTAGAGAGCTTCTTGATTGTGATAATTCTCAGAAACGATTGTAAATGCTCATGTTAGACTCTAATACGAGCATTGACCATTTCAGAAGCTATATAAACCTGTAATTTATTTTGTATTTTGTATTATTCAAGAAAATATAATGTTGGAAGAAACTATGCCACAGCATTCATCGTAAACAAAACTAAAAACAATCAAAGCTAAGTCATTATCCCCAAAATTGGAACTATCGTTCTGGGTGTTTGCAATTATAATTATATTTCACTTCCTAAGTTTTATGACATTTTATTTTTACTGGTCAAACGTATCACTTTAGCGTTCTGTTAACACTTTTAAATTTCCTTGAACCTTGACTTCATCTTTCTACCATCATTGAGCACCGACTTACAAAACAACTGGCGGGAAAATTCGCAGTGCCTCATTTATAACGCAGTCGAGAAAGGTGAGTTGTTTGAGTGTTTCATAAGTGACGTCATCAGCCGTGGGTGTCACTTGGTCGATCTCGTCGATGAGTCGCTGTTGTTGATCGGGGTTGGTTGCTAGGAGGTAGGATAGGAAGCACAGAGCAGTTGTTGACGTTTCATAACCGGCCACGAAGACATTCAATGCCTTTGGAAAAAAAGTTAACAAAATAGCGAAACAGAATTGAAAACAAAATAAGAATAAAGACTAGAAACCAAAGAAGGGATGTTAAGCCCAAGAAAATTAATAATAATCAGCAGTTCTTTCAAGGACTACCGCAGACCTATTTAGGACTACCCAAGACAAAAAAAAAATGGTCCTTTTCAGGACTCCCCAATCTCTTCTTTTCTTACATGGTACTACCACAGACCCACTCTATAACCAACATCACCATGGCAATCGATACTTACAAGCAAATCAATTATGAAATCAAGATTTGTACTCATGTGTTTAAAGTTCGTTCGAGTCATAATTAGGAAATCACCTCCTGAACAATTTGTTATGTAATTCCATTCTGGTACAGCTCAAGCAGGATGGATACATGTTTGGAAGATACAAAGATATGCTGTTATACAAAATATACCCATGCCACTAAGAATAAGATTGTTCCATCAATGCATTCTAACAACCATGACATATGGATCGGAAACATGGTCATTGACAAAAGAACTAGAACAGAAGCTTGTGACAACTCAAAGAGCTATGGAGAGAAATTGTTTGCATTTATCGCTGCAAGAAAAAATCAATCACAAAGTCCTAAGCACAGAAATACAATATAAGACAGAAAACAAAGGTTAAAGACATTATGGATAAAGTAAGAGAATCAAAGTGGAGATGGGCTGGGCATGTAAATGTGTAGCAAGACTTCAGTGGCCATATTCATAAAACCCCGATAAGCTAGTTGGTTGATCAAATTACGATTTCGATGTCCGCTAGGCTTAACTGGTATTCACAAAAGGCCGATAGGCTAAATTCGCTATCGTAGTCAAGGCCTGGCCTAGCATGACAACCCATCTGTCTAAATTCCACAAGCATTTGGTATTCCACGACATTGTTAGTCGAAATGCGAACAATTACAACAATAGATCTGCGGTGCCGACTAAATGCATTGAAATCTATTTATGCGGGACGTTCTGAATAGAGCTTTGTTGGACTTACAACAAAGGCGTGAAGTTGAATGACGACCTAACACCCAGCTAATTTTTTCTTATTCACCAAAGCCAGATAGGACAAATTTTAGCGACACTGGACCAACAATTTAGAGGTACTCTGATGTACCTCTAAATTGCTAGCAAGTAACAATCTGCCCGGTTTTTGTGTGTATATGCGTGTGGCGCGATCGTGAACATGGCAAGAGGAATATTCGAATAAGGGATATTAGAGATTTGTTTTATGATAGCGTGATGTTAGTACAAAATAGTTCCACAAGTAACATACTTTTCCGTGTTTGCCCTAGCATCCTTGTACTTCAGCAATAACATCTTTTATCAGCTTAAATTACATGTTTTTATCTGGAGAGTAATTTCCCTTTATTTTTCCTTTTTGTGACATATTAGCTTACTTTTGCAGTTCGGATTGATTTTATGTGATTTCAATTCTGTTTTGATGAATCTATCTATATAATAATAATAATAATGGTGGCTACTTATATAGCGCACGTTCCGTCTTTCGACGCTCGCGGCGCATCACTATTATTACCCCGGTCATCGGATACATAACTGCACTCAATCCAGCACACAAAGTGCACATTGTCCACTCCCTGGGGAGCATTCCAGCCAGGCAACCACATAGGTGCACACAGTGCTAAATAACTCCTTCCCATCCTTCCGGGTACCCATTTATACACCTGGGTCGAGAGCAGCAATAGTGGATAAATTGTCTTGCCGAAGGACAAACGCGGTGGGCAGGGTTCGAACCCGGGATCTCAGGATTGGAAAGCGCGCGCTCTACCAGTGTTGCCACACCACATCCAAAATAATACTATTTAATGCAATTTCGTTTCTGTTTTCACTCCAATAGTTTCCCTTGTCATGCTATCATATTATAAGCGTGGAGATGTATTTGGTTTTCCTTCATTGGGGTGGCTATGAAAACATGTGCTTACACGTGATCCCTCCCCCCCCCCCCCCCCCCCCCCCCCCGCCCCGAAAAAAAAACATAATTCCTACTCACGCTCATATCTACAGTAACACCCTTACATTTAGGAATTATAGCAAGCTTTTTGTTTTGGACACAAGTTACCGGCCCCCCACCCGGTTTACCCCAGATAAGACAATTATGTTATACTACCCCCCCCCCCCCCCCCTTACTGCATCATGTTGTAGAACACATAAGACGCTTTTATGATTGGAACAATAAGGAACAATTCGTTCATTCACACGCTCGAGTAAACAGCGCTTTTATGCGATGTCAAACAAACTTGCAACAGATGGAATGTTACCATGACAGCCACGATGAATAAATTAGATCATCCGAGTTGTTAGCTTGTTATCGGTATGGTTAGCAGTGCTTCTTGAATTACGATTTAGCAACCCGCTACGAAGATTTTAAATGGCTATTGTATTACAAGGCTTAGACGCTCGTTGATTGGTCGATATGGTAAGGGCATAGACAGCGTGCAAAATCTACACACATTACTAAAGACATATCTATGCACGTGTGTGTTGTGCACTGGTTTGTGAAAACAAAGGTGATCACCCAAGCGAGTTGTGTGAGTTCCCCGCTAGTTATCGTCCAAGATGGCATTTTGGCAAGGAGATAAGGCCTAGCTGACAGATAGGCTATCGGGCTTTTATGAATATGGCCACTGGACAATAGATGGACATATCGCTTAACATAATGGCAACCAAGGAAGGGAAAGAGAAGAAAAGGAAGGCAAAAAAAGAGATGGAGAGATGAACTGTAACATCATACATGGGAACGGCCGCATGGAGATTGAATAGAATGGAAATGCCATGAGGATTAACTATGGCCTGATACGATATAGATATACAGCTCAAATTCCCTAGCCTTCTGCCTCGAACGTATATGACCGTAACCTACCTGACTAAGGAGCTCCGATTTCGTCAACGGTTCCTTCTTCCCTTTCGATTTGATTTCAGTAGACGTTTCGACATCATTATTGTCATCTTCGTCTTCATCGTCATCATCATTCTCTGTCGCGTCCATCATGAGTTGTAGAAAGTCGACGCTCTAAAAAATCAATGAGATAGTTATCTAAGTTTGGAATCATTTTGAAGAATCAGTATTTATGGGTTGATAATATAAACGGATATCATTATTCCAATCTAGAAGCGTCATTATGAAAGCTGACATTGTCGTTGTCATCTTGTTAACTAACATACATCAGCAGCAGCAGCGTCATCATCAGTATCCTCATCGTCATCATTATTATCATCATCATCATCATCATCATCATCATCATCATCATCATCATCATCATCATCATCATCACCACCACCACCACCACCACTACACCATCATCAGCAGCAGCAGCATCACCATCATCATCATCATCATTATTAGCAGCAGCATCACCATCATCATCATCATCATCATCGTCATCACCATCACCATCATTATCATCATCATCATCATTTTCAACACCATCACCACCACAACAACCATCATGATCATCATAATTCGCTATTAATGATAATTATAAACTCTATACCTGTACAAAAAGTGATGAATGGTTGATACAATGTATATTGTTATTATCTGATATGTCCATTGGGAATTGTATGATAATTTCAAGTTAATGGACGTTATATGGCCGAGGTATGACCAAAAATGCAAACTGATATTCACTGCACTGACTTTGTATACGGTTACGCCTATCCAGTGGCTAGCATAACATCTGAACACTTTTAACGAAAGGGAAATTAGAAAAACCGAAACCTGTCCCATGCTTCTATATATTGATGAGGGAACCGCTAGAATTCCAATTGGATTTTGAGGATTTGGACAATGTTACAAGATCCCTTTTAAATTGTTGCTGATTCTTTACAAATAAGTACTTGACCGATGTACCTTTTTCGTACCACACTTCTTCCGCATCTCCACTGCCTTGTTCGTGATTTTCTCGAAGAACTCGACGACGTCGTCGGGGATGGTGGAGATGCGAAGCCAGCGAAAGAGAGTCTTTGCTCCGGGAATCAGGACTGCAAACAAGTTATGTTAACATGGTTAAATAGTTATGATGACCAAGTATATTTGAGTAACATTTATATTTAATGCTTTTTCTAATTTTTGAGGGTTCGGAACGAGGTGCAAAATAGAACGACTTCGACCACGCATCGGGGGCCTAGACTGACGTGTCAGTTGAGAAGTCTGCTGAGCCAGAGATCACACATTTACACAAAATCTGATTGTCAGCACTTATTGCCTCTAGATATGTTTTCTAGTATAATTCATTTATTATTTAAAAAAATACTAAAATGTGCATGAAAATCTAGGTGGACAAAGCCTGAATTCAGGCTTTTACCTGAAAAGTGGCATCCCTGTCCAAATCATATACCGTATTATACAAAAGAAAAGCTGATTGAGAATTACTCCGGTAATCCGGCCCTCGCATAAATCGTTCATTTCATATCCATTGAAAAGGGTTTCAGGGACGTACAAACCGTCACATAGCCTATCCGATAGG
The DNA here is from genome assembly GCA_037951105.1 of Echinarachnius parma. Classification (NCBI taxonomy): domain Eukaryota; kingdom Metazoa; phylum Echinodermata; class Echinoidea; order Clypeasteroida; family Echinarachniidae; genus Echinarachnius; species Echinarachnius parma. The sequence continues at coordinate 137,772 of JBAMJV010005662.1, read as the reverse complement.
CGTCGGGCTTTCTGGCAAGTACTAATCGCGTTATGGAGACGGACAATCGGCGAGGACGGAGCCCGAGCCCGAGCCCGAATGGGAGCCAGTTAGTCCCGCTCGCTGACCCCTAGTCTATAATCTAGACCCTCGAAAGCGCCGCCAACGAGAGAGATCTGCACACCAGCAGTGATCTGCATAACATCATCGATCGCTGCCATCCTCCCTGCAGCCATCAATGATGTTGTGCAGACCTTCCTCGTTAATGTGCATATCTCTCTCGTAAGTGGCGCTATATATTGTGGGTGGTAGGAGTTCAGCATGCGAGTCACTGTGCGAGTGCAGTGAGGGACTCGATCCTAGTCTAGCTGACCCCGTGCCGTACAGCTCTCTCACAGCTAGCTCGCGATCGCATAGCGAATCTCCAAGCCATATAGAGCCTTGACTAAAGGCTAACCGTCACAGGATCGAGCTTCCTAGCTCAGTCAGTAGAGCACCGGAGGTCTCGGGTTCGAATCTCGGGGAAGCACTATTTTCTTTGCTCAGTTTCACTAATATTAACAATAATATCTACAGGAGCCAAGCGCCACTCCGCGACACCGTATTAATCACACTTTATAGATCGGTAAAAACTGAAGTATAAGCGAAACTTAGTGATCAGTTTGACGAGAGAGTATATCTGCGCCTCACAAAGTATTGGTTACGTCCGTAGATGTACAGTGGATCTATTAAAAGCTTTCGCTAACTTTAATTGTATCCAATGTGCGCGCGCATTGGATCCTGTATGCAGTAATGACTTGCGCTTTGAGTCTTTTCGATGAGCGTATTGTCGCGTAAATAAACGTCGTTCATAGTGCGTACAAACATAATATGCGTGATTGACTCATCGAACAGTCGTCACATGATCGGGATTTAGAGCGCAATATGAATTTAGAAGACACAGAGATTGGAGATAATTATATAGATATAGATGACTATAGTGGTCAAACCGAGCGCGTGTGCGCATAGGATCCTGTAAATACAGTAATCGCTTGCGCTCTGTGTCTTTCGATAAGCGATAGAGTTGTGTATAACAGCTCTATTTGTCGCGGTACCTGTTTTTTGCTTTATACAAACATATGCGTGATTGGATCATCGAACAGTCGTCACATGATTGGGATTTAGAGCGCAATATGGATTTAGAAGACAAAGAGATTGGAGATAATTATATAGATATACAATATATATATTATACCTGTGAGGATGAGGATGGGGGAGAGGAAGTTAATGCTGGCGAAGAATCGTCTGACGTGGGAGACGAACGGCTCATCCCTGTTCCTCTGGGAGTCGACCTCCAGACCGAACGCACACATCGACAGTGTGTCCATCACGTAGGCACCGAACAAACTGCGTGATAATAATAGTGATAGTATTCTCGATTTATATAGCGCCTAATATGATTGATAACCACCTATTAGCGCTTTACAATGGTATTATTGATAGAAGGTAACATAGTCACTGAAGGATAATATTTGATTATAACTAACTACGAACTGATCATGGGCCCCGTTGCAAGGAAAGACTGAGTCCTTTTAATATTACTCGTCGACGCCTTAATATTAACAATGATAATTACCAATTCAGCATCATTTTTTTGTAAACTCAAATCAACACAAACAAAATATCGCATTTAGTGACCCCATCCCCACGAAAAGGGGGATATATACTGGCTATAGGAAATAGTGAAACTTACTCTTTACATTCGAAGACGCCTTTCGTGTCCCCCTCGCAGGCCAACGTCATGTTTTCTACGAGTCTGTTTGACGTCTTCTTCATCAGAGGGGACATCTTAATGATGGAATATGGGACATGAGGAAAAAAAACAAACATGATGCCATGGTATATATTAAAAGGAATAATAACAGATTGGCTTTATAGGGCGCTTCAAAATAATTATTTTATGAGCTAGAAGAAAACTGAGTGTATATGAAGTTGCAAGAGTACATGGAATTTATTGAAATAAAACAACGTTTGTTTGATCAAAATCCGTTTATAAATAACCAGAATATCCACAAACAAAGTCATTCGGGACGCTGACTTATATTCGCGATATCACTAATTTAAATGTAACATCTATAGTTCTTTACATGTTACACATTGATAAAACATACCAAGTTGTTTTAAGTAGATTATGATAATCTCTCTATTGAATATTTACTTTCGAAAAAACAAACACTGACAATTCAAATCAAAATCGACATCGCGCTGAACGATAATGATTATTATCTTTATTATTGATATTACAATTAGTATCATTCTTAGTTTTAAATTGATTATAATCAATATTGTCATTATAATCAGCATCGTTATCATTAGTATTCATTTATTACCATTTTTAACTTTCTACCGCTGAAGCTGGGGGACACGGCGCTCCTGAGTTTCCTCCACTGCTCATCACGACTAAAGAAGAGAGCTTCTTTTGCGATTGGGTGTTCAATAGGCATTATCTGATAGCAATAACGATAAAACGAATATAAGGTATGATTTTTTTTAAAGGAAGTTAATGAAATACCACGTAAAATGCTTTCTTGCAATATTGGTGTACCGTAAGCTTCCTCTTTGACATGGAAACCTTCAAATATCACAAAGTATCTTATTAGATTAATCTTGCCACTATGATGAAATGTAAACAATCTGTTCATACATATAATACTAGAAATCCTTATCATTATTATATTTATAAATGTCCATCAACAAGTCCTTCATTTACTTTTGGACACACTGGCCCTATAATTTGGAATTATCTCCCCATGATTCTACTTTCTTTAACTCTTTTAAATCAAAAATTAAAAACTACTTCATCTGTTTAAAATCAATAGTTATTTATGCATGTTAATACGTCTACTTTGTTTTGTTATTGTTATATCTTTTATAGGCAATTGTTGGAATTTGTATTTAACTTTTAATAACAGGGACTGCCTCGACAGAACCTTATAACGGTTATGTTGGCAGCTTCCCCAATTCATTTCTATTAATTAACTTTTTATCATTCTGATATACGTGTATTTGTAAACATGTTTCTATTATGTGTGTGTTCTCTGTTTTCTATCTGTATTTTATACTTTTATAAAAATTTATTTTTATGGATTTGAATTGAAATAAACTTGAAACTTGAAACTTTAAACTTGAAATTGAAAATAACAATTAGAATGTACTCACGTCTCTGTTGGTGAAGTTGTCGAAATGTTGGATGAGGATCTTCTTAATTATATCCGGGTCAGCAACGACGATAATCGGCGTATATAGTCTGTAGCATCTATAGATGCAGAAATAATTACAATTAGGGATTACATTTTGTGGAGAAACTTAAAGGAATACCCTTCTTGCTAGATAAACGTAATGCTATACTGATCAATAGATTAAACAAATACATCAATAAACAAAAAGATACATATGGATGACTTAAATAATTAACATATGATTGAATACATGAATACAAATACAAACAAACTATAACTATAAATAAAACATTCAGAAATAGTATTAAACATGACAACTTGTAATTTGAAATGTTCAACTTTGCATTTCACTCCATGTGTGGCAAATTCAGTTTCTTTGCAAATGAAGTAAAATAATAAGTAATTGGATAATAACTATACCGGCGCTGTAGTTCTTATCATAACTACAAGCTCAAGAAAGAATACCAACAGTCCTTTCCAGGACTACCAACAGTCCTTTCTAGGACTACCACAGTCCTTTTTAGGACTATCCTAGAAAGAATACCAACAGTCCTTCTCAGGACCCACCGATCCTCTCCTTATACATGGTACAACCGCAAACCACACGTATTATTATTCATATACATCTACATTATATTATGCAAAAATGAATTCGAACAAATATATTACCCATAACAGTTTCCGTATTTCCTGACGAACTCGTCCATGGCCACGTGAACTCCCTGAATTTGAAGGAGACCAAACATGTGGCAATTGTAAACAAAACAAAAAAGAATTGGTATAATTTTTTACCATTCAGATTATTGAGACGAATGTAATGAAATCGATAGACAAATTGAAACATATCGTTGCTGAACAATACATAACCAGTCACTATGACATCCCGTTACATTAAGGCACCATATTTATGGCAACCAACCTGCTTATAGTGGTCATCAATGTGATCCCCTGTAGAAAAGAGTCTGCTCCTGTCTACAAAGGCCACTTATACACTGCTACCAGTGTATAAAGTGTAAGTGGTCAAATGAGTAGAATAGTTCTTCAGCATTCGGACGTACGCGTTAGTCACTGTTTTATTCATCAGAATGTCCCCTTTCCTTTAAACAAAATATTATATATTTATTTGTTGACTTGTCATAAGGGATGGTAATACTCCTCCACTCATCCCTTGTAGCTTCGCCTTTTGACAAGGTTTTGACTTTGAGTACGCATCCATCGGTTTCGAGCTCGGAAACTAATAATCATAAGTCATGCAACCCATGTCGTAGCTGTTGTGGTTGGGGGAGGGGGGGGGGGGGGGCTCAGACCACCTGTCCCCCCCCCCCCCCGTAATAATTTGAAGAAAAAAAACAACAATGCAATTCGTGCCCAACAATCAGTCCGACCACACTACTCCACTGCAAGCATCCATCAGATCGTGCCAAAATACCTCCCTCCCCTACCTCCCTCCCCTTCGTCTCCCCTCTCGCTTCCCCATTCCCTCCCCCTCTCTCTACCCCCCCCCCCTCGCTCTTACTCTTTGTCTGTCCCTCCCACTCTCTCTCTCTCTCTCCATCTCACGCTTTATCCCTTGTATACCTTTCGTTTCCATTCCAGGACGTTCCCTAGGACAGGCAGTTGCATTGGTCCATCTTCTCCATTATCTTCTCCGTAATAATTATGCGATTATTCTCCATTACCCTCCCTCTCCCGCCCATCCCTCGTCTCTCCCCCACCCCCACTATATCACTATGTGTCTGTTTCTCTCACTCTCTCTCTCTCTCTTGATTACCTTTCGTTTCCATTCCAGGACGTTCCCTAGGACAGGCATTGACATTGGTCCACGGATCCCATCAAATCGTGTCACAACTATCTTCTCCATTATCTTCTCCGTAATATTATATTATTCTCCATTCCTTGCTCCCCCATTTCCCTCACTTACCCCCCCCCCCCCCCACATCCCCATTCTTTCACTGTATGTTTGTTTCTCCCCTCCTCTCTATCCATTATACCTTTCGTTTCCATTCCAGGACGTTCCCTAGGACAGGCAGTGGCATCGGACCCCGGAACCCATCAGATCGTGTCACAATAAATCTTCTCCATTATCTTCTCCGTGTAGTATTCTATTTTTTATCTCAATTCCTTGCTCCCTCATTTCCCTCACTCTCCCGCCACTCTCCATCTCACCCACCCCCACCCCCCCCCCCCCTTGCTCACACTTCCTTATACCTTTCGTTTCCATTCCAGGACTGGCATTGGTCCGCGGATCCCATGCATCAAATCGTGTCACAACTATCTTTTCCATATCTTCTCCGTAATATTATATTATTCTCCATTCCTTGCTCCCCATTTGCCTCACTTACCCCCCCCCCCCCCCCCCCCCCATCCCATTCTCTCACTGTGTGTCTGTTTCTCTCGTTCTCTCTATCCATTATACCTTTCGTTTCCATTCCAGGACGTTCCCTAGGACAGGCAGTGGCATTGGTCCGCGGATCCGTGACGGAGAAAGAACGTATGGCGCCATGCTGTGTATCTGTATGAGAAACGTTTATCTGTCATTTAGCCTCCGACAAAGATAAGAAATTATATCTAACTTTAAAATGAGAAGTAAGAGGGATATTGGTATATGATTGAAGTCTGAAATATCACATTTGGGGAAATAAGCTACCATGTATAACTGTAATATACTTGTGTTTTGAATGAATTCAAGGTCACTTCCTCTGAACGATAAATCTGTTGCAGTCGGTGTGGAATAGAGATATAAAGTGTCGTTAGTCATTTCCTGATTGCCATGCATGAAAGGCGTTAAATGATAATCTTGCTTTTAAAGGGATGCTGTAGTGCTTGTATAGAGGGCGCTTCGAAAATAATTATTTTGCGAGGTGGAGGAGGTCTGAGTGTAGGAGTTGCGAGAGCACAGACTGACATGTATGTTTCCAAACAAAACAAAGTTTGTGTGATCAAAATCCGTTCGGAAATGACTGGTTCAGAAAATAAAGTTATTTGAATAATAAGGAATAATGCGGGTGTTGCCGCTTTTATTCGCGATATCCTAATATGAAATGTAATGTGTGTCAATCATACACATTATTAGCGCCACCTCAATACTTTCAACTAAGCCTGTTTATCTCTAATAGATGGCAATTATAGAAACCAAATCGCATTAAAGGGACTTAGTAACATTGTCTTAATCCTCAAAATCCAATTGGAATTCTAGTGGTTCCCTCATACCTTGTTGTATTCGTATTAACAATAAAAGCATGGGACAGGTTTCGCTATTTCAAATGTCCCTTTCGTTAAAAAGATATTTACGATTGAAGTGTTCAGATGTTAAATTATCCACTGGATCGTCGAAACTATGTACAAAGAGAGTGTAATGAGTTAGTGAATATCACGTTGCATTTTTGTTCATTACTCGGCCATATATAATGTCCATTTAATTTGAAATTTTCACACAACACCCAGTGGACATATCAGATACATTGAATCAACCATTCATCACTTTTTGCACAAGTCAACAAATTTACTAGATATCTTTAAAATGGCTTAAAGGAAAATGCTGGGGAGACAAGTTTGAGCAACTGAAATGAAATTCGACCAATACTTTTCTTTCTCTTTAAGCTGAGCAACAAAATTAAATTGCATATTCTCCGTCTATACTGTAGAGATTAGTACCTGAAATGTGATTTAAAAAACAAAACAACTTAAAACATGATTGTAAATGGTTGTCATGGTCACCTTCGAACATATGGTACGTAATCAGTGTAATAATGAATACCAATATGACAAGAATTTCACATGCCTTCCGATAACAAATATGTTGTATCAAATCCTCACCAGCGGCACAAAATGTAACACAATATAAATTGTAATTGGTCATGTCTCAGTTGAACAATCTTAAAATCCGTCTGAAATCGGTCCATTGTATTTCTACATCAACTGATTACAATCATCGCCACATTTTCAATTATAATTCATTTCACGACAGGAACATTTTGAAATGATTATAGCAATAACACTATAAGTAGTATAGGTACTAGTACATGTAGAATTCGACGAGCCCCGTCCCCCCCCCCCCCCCCCAAGCCCCCCTTCCCCCACCATTACGCCAGTGAGTAGTAGTAGTAGTAGTAGTAGTAGTAGCAGTCAGTGGCGTAGCTACGGGGGGGCACGGGGGGGCACGTGCCCCCCCAATAATTTCAAAAAAACAATAGAAAACATAAGGGGACATTTTTTGAAAAAACAAAGAAATACATAAGGTGTGCCCCCCCAATAATTGTCGTGCCCCCCCAATCAGTCCAACCACGCTACGCCACTGGTAGCAGTAGTAGTAGTAGTAGTAGTAGTAGTAGTAGTAGTAGTAGTAGTAGTAGTAGTAGTAGTAGTAGTAGTAGTAGTAGTAGTAGTAGTAGTAGTAGTAGTAGTAGTAGTAGTAGTAGTAGTAGTAGTAGTAGTAGTAGTAGTAGTAGTAGTAGTAGTAGTAGTAGTAGTAGTAGTAGTAGTAGTAGTAGTAGTAGTAGTAATAATAGTAGTAGTAGTAGTATAATTAGTTGTACAGTATGGTTTAGTATAATGCAGTAGGAGGAGATTATAACAATAGTACCGGTATCACAAACGTATAAATATGATAGTGATAGTATACGTAATTTACAACTGTAATAGTTCTACTTACATAATAAAGAAGAGAACCGCGCAAATGATCAGGAACGTAGTAAGGCTTACGCCAACCACCTCTGCAAAGAAATCACCCATTGCTTGCTGTATAGGCCTACTGAATGAAACTTTGATAATAACAAATGGTAAAATAATACCACGTTATGTTTATAACCTCATTGATAATGTAGTTCTCTAGAATAACGTGGCTCAATATCTAAACATGTACGCCATTTATGTATTCAGTATTCTGCGATGGTTATGCTGGATATTATAAGTACAACACTGTATAATAATTGCATTTTCCGAGTATGTCCGTACTGCGTACAATATTAGTGTACCATTATGTACAAGTAAACATACCCATAGAGTGTATATATTTAGTATCACGTACAGCTCTTTGCATACTACCCACTATACGTTCAAAGTACATGATACTATTGTTGTTATTATTAATCTTTCAAGCATGCAATGACAATTTTTGATTTATTTGTTCGAATGGGAACGCCTGGCGCAGACAGAGCCGATCCGACTGTTTTTTCTGTCGGATTGGCTCAATGTGCGGCGCCTCACGGCTCCAGTCGAGATACAGTCGGGGCCGATTCAACACGATGAATCGGCTCCGACCGACAGGGCCCGACTTTAGCCTGACTGAAAACAAGTCGGATCGGGTCGAGACGGCTCTGTCTACGCCGGACTTAACTCGTATTTATCTATGCATTTGGTCGATCATGGCAATTCGGACTGTCTCATAAATATTCGTGCACAATCGAAGGAAATAAAATTGTTGATTTGAAATCTATTATCGAATAAAAATCGTACTAATAATTTAATTTCTACCCGTTCTTGATAGAGCATTATTAGCATTTATAACTGGGTCGAGTGTTCATGTGCAATGCAAAGCACCTTTCAATTTTCTGCAATTTGTTTTTGTCCCTTGTTGGCATCATTCGTTTATGGCCATAATTGAGTTATCCACTCCAATCTATATTCTGATAAAAAAAAAAATAATAATAACTATCTCTTTCAGATATTATATAATTATTTAGATTTTCGTTCCCTTTCATAGATAATTATGCTCATTTATCTGACCCATTTTGTATATTATTATTATTATTATTATTATTAGTAGTAGTAGTAGTATTAGTATTATTATTATCATTATTATTATTATTATTATTATTATTATTATTATTATTATTATTATTATTGTTATTGTAATTGTTATTTTAATAATAATAATAATATTAACATACGTATTATCATTATTGTCATTTGTATTTATTGTATGGCCATTCCTATTATATCGTCATCATTATTTTTTTACATACGAATTCATTACGAGACTAGTTCCAGGTCAGGCTCAAAATGCACATTTATCAAGGACTTATTACAACTGGTAATTCATAATTTAAGTATTTTAAGAAATCTATTTGATTAGGAAAATAAATTAAGAAAAAAAAAACACGTAGCCTATACCTAATAGAAACTATTGATGAATTAAGAATGAATTATGTATAAGAAAACTAAAATTGGCTTTGTAAAACCGCCTCCCAGATACGTATCCAAGACAAAGCCACGCTTGTGGCACTCTGGGTTATTATTGATGCATCTAACAAAGAAACAAAGAAAACACAAGGATATGGAAACAGAAAGAAAAGATGAAGGTGTACGATGCGGGATGAAGGGGAGGGGGGGGGGGGGGGGGGGGGGTTAGGGGAAGCAGCCCCTGAGAGTTTCGAATACGGCGATATTCGGGCACTAAAATCACCTCACATTCAGGCAACACCATGTCATATTAGGACAAAATCACGTCATACTCGGGAAAAATCATGTCATATTCCGGCAAGTTCATGTCACATTAGGGCATTAGTAAAATTGTCAAAATCTTTAAAATCCAATTGGAATTCTAGACTAGCGATTCCCACATACTTTGTTGTATATTCGTATTAACAACAGAAGCTTGGGACAAGTTTTGGTTTTACGAATTTCCCTTTCGTTAAAAAGATATGTACGATCGAAGTGTTCAGATGTTAAATTATCCACTGGACCGCGAAAACCGTGTACAAAGTGAGCGCAATGAGTGCATTTTTGCTCATTACTCGGCCATATAAAGTCCATTTGACTTGAAATTTTCACACAATACCCTGTTGGACATATCAGATAACCACAATATACATTGCATCAACAATTTCTCACATTTTGCACATATGTTAACAAAGTTACTATATAGATCCCTTTAAATGTAGGCCAATATATCATCATTTTATGGGAAAAACCGTGTCATATTCGGACAAAATTAACGTCAATATCGGACTAATCCATCAAAAACATAACTTTCCCGGGCATGAAAGTGGGGAAGCCCTTATTTGCTGTTGTTGCTTGTTGGGTGAAACCCGGTGTCAGCGCATAATCTGTCTGGGCGGATAGCCTGTCCCACCCTAACCCTAAACCCTTACCCTAACCCCAACCCTAACCCTAATTTGGTGGCTATAGGTCAGATTAGTGGCTATAGGTCAGATTTAGTGGCTATATGTCAGATTTAGTGCCTATAGGTCAGATTTAGTGGCTATAAGTTAGATTTATTGGCTACATAAGTGTATACAGTATAGCAGTGGTGGGGCCTAATACACGATATTGCCATTAGGATGGGACAGGCTATCCGCCCAGACAGATTATGCACTCACACCGAGATATAATATCTATTCGGACAAAGTACCTCATCAGGCCCCTGAACAAAATGTGGTCGTGCGCCCACAATCGCGCTCACGTTCGATTCCGTCTTGATTTGAAGACATGACTCTGCCACGCACACAAGCACGTTCTTAAGACGGCGTATTCACTTTATAAGCTATCGTTCATTTATATAAAGTTGATAAAAGTACCCCAGGTCCCTGTTGCAGAAAAGTAAGACAATTTGCGCATTTCAACCAATCAGATTTGCGCATTTAGTCACATGATCTGACTTTATACAATTCATTGTAACTTACGAAATGATTGTATCTCTTTCTGCAACGGCCGGGGCCCAGCGCTGGTATCATACCATCGATTCTATAGACTGACAGTACATATATATCATATTTGCAGCGATGTTTGAAGGCTTATATGCAGCTGGTAGAACGGCTGAGGTCACTGGTTCGAATCTCCTCCACAGTCTTCTTTCTTCTGGTCCCCATTTACTGGTTATCGTGTGTGTCATTAAACCATTTAACAATGATGTTACTTTTGGTGGCTGTTTTCATCATCGGTGGTATGTATATATAAACACTTTTGAAAATACATTTAATTTGGCTTTTCGCTTATCTGTTGTGTAGTTGTAATTGTGTCTGTTTTTGATGACCAAAATACATTAAACCATTCTTCAGCAACAATATTATACATGCAGACAATCTTTATTTATAGTTATTTTGCATCTCAAGACAGATTTCCATGTACATGAAGTAGCGAGGAAAGAGTACAATGACATCAAATAATCGAAACTCATTTCATTTAGAATTGAATAATATAGAAAGGAAATTTATTTAATGAATTGTATTTCTTACAAACACATTACTAAGACAATAATTGCCAACGATAACATACTGTATCCTAGCCATTATAAAGAGAGTTCACATAAACTTTCGGATCAGCCATCGATCAAAATAATGTCTCTAACTCTGTAACTATGTTTTTTTTATCATGTGTATACAGCATTTAATGCGTCTGCAGTCGAGGATGACAACCTTCTCTCCTTGGACTCATCTCCCATGAGTTTTGACGACGACGACGATGAAGTGGTGTGCGAGTACGAGAAAGATCCATACCGAACCTGGGGATCGCCGTATTCAGACGACCATCAGCACGTTATGCGGAAGACATGCAGGAAAGTGCCCAAACGTGAGTTGAACAAATAGACCGCTTCGGTAATGTATGCAAATAATATGCGCATGACGTCAGACTCCCCGTCGTCAAGCTGAACAATAGTAACTAGGTCCGGCAAGCTAGCTTGCCGGTTACTTTTGTTAAGCTTGCCGACGGGGAGTCTGACGTCATACGCATATACTATTTGCATACATTACCGAAGCCGTCTATTGGACACAACTGATTTGCTCTGATGTTTAGAGGGATAGAAAAGTTCTGGTCAAACTTAATTTCAGTAACCAAAACTTGCACCGTATCATTGCAAACTAATACATTATTATAAATCCACCATGCCCGAAAAGTAGACAGACTTAAATGCAAACGGCACAATCAGAAGCCTCTCACCATTACAAAAAGTAGCCGTTAAAATACAGGAGGGCGGCCTCTAAAAAAATATCGGTTTCAAAAATTTCTAATGAAAGATTGTTAAAGTGATGTTGTGTTAAAATAATGATTCAATGTAGAGTTCACCAAGGAACCACTGACATATAGGCATATTCAACAACAGCGGTTACATAACCCACTTTTGTTATAGTGCACGCTAAAATGCGCTCATTATGACGTTTCATGCGGTACTGTTGGAAAACATTTCAGCCTCCAGTCCCAGTGGTCAGTCAAAACAGTTAAAATTACATTATAAGTGATACCCATGGGATACGACTAGAAGTGACGGTAAGCGAAAATTCCAGGGTTTCATATCCCTTTAAACATGTCGTACCAAAATATTAAGGAACATTATTGTCATCTAAATCGCAATTTCATTTATTTATTTTCCATTCCCAACAACATGAACAAAGAATAATATTTAACTCGAGATGCTTTATATGCAGGGTTTAACTCCTAAATCTGTGTACTAGACTTTTGAACCAGCCGTTTTAATTATTGGCAGTCACGGGAGTTGTTTCGAGATTTAATGATTTTCCCTTGCTCTACATACGCTCATTATGCAGAATCTTTCAGCGGTTGTACTTCGCGCAACGATTCGGAGTCTTGGAACGGGAGTAACGCGGAAAAATGCTTCACAAACCCTTACAACAATTCAACGATGAGTGAAGGTAATACAATTAGTTTTTGTTTTATATCTTATTTGGGGAGACGTACGCATTTTAAGTGCTCAAAATACAAACACACTAATTGTTGTCAGCATCATGAATATTACTTCCACATCTTAAGCTTTCCCTTTGGTGGTAATTATGCTATTTGTTTTTATTGAACAAGTGTACCTTATAAAGGGGTATGGTGTATATTATTGTGCAGCAAAGGACCCCTTCACACCACTCTCATTTGTCAATTTTGTCTAATGATCAATACTCAGTTAGATTCGTTCTTAAACATCGACCCCTGCTCTTCCAACCGTTACATGCTTCTTTCCCTTTCATCTCCTCACCCCCACTTTCTCCCCCGTCTCCCTCTTCCACCCTCCCTCACTCTCTAGATTCATATAAAGAGTTTGGAACGGAGTTCCTATTTCCCTTTCCAGTCCTCCCGGGGTCTGCCGGTAGAGCCAGAGCTCGTTTGACCATAGTATCCATGTCGGCTTCCGGCCTGATCACCGTATCACTGCCGCATCTGGGCAGACACCTCACTCTCTCACCAAAGGCCTTTCCCGACGTCCTTGAGGTCGAATTACCAGAGGCAGATGTACCTATCGATGGTCGGGATGTCACCACGGGTGCGGTTGTTGTGAACTCATTCCTTCCGGTGAAAGTGAACATAGGCTTCCGCACACCGTGCAGTTTGGACAACATCATTCCAACTGCTCCGATGGTGCCAGCGAAGTATCTTGGGAAGGAGTATATTATTGGATTAGGGGGCATTGTCGACCAAAGCTTTACGCCCGTAGTCATGATCTCCACCGGGGACACGGAGATCACCAACGTCACGATAAGATACGTTGATCCGGAGCCAGGAAATGTCCGGGGTGGGAATTCTTCTGGAAGCGTTCGGTCGTTCGGTGTTCGTCTGGGACGGCACAGGTCAGTCGTCTTGGGCAGCGACTTTGTGGCGAATGGAAAGATGATCCTGGCCTCCGAGAAGATATCGGTGGTCATTATTGGCTTATTCGTTCGGTTCGATCGCAGCGGTAAATTCGAGAGTAACTGCTCCGGGTTCGTGCATCATATGCGTCCCGTCGGGACGTGGGGACAGTCGTTTGTGACCAAGATGTTGAACAATTACCCGTATTACATTACAGCTGGGAAGGAAAATACATCTGTTATCATAAAAGATTCAACAGGCACAAACCATCACACACTCATGCGCGCTGGTGATGTTCTAAAGCTGAAGAGAAGACAACAGAAGTTGTTTATGATACATGGGAGCAAAGCGATTCGTGTCATCCAGTACAGGATCTTTCTAGAGAATCCCCGAGGCAAAATGGTTAGGCTCCCATTCCTTTTGAATCCTATCGAACATTTCCCCCGCAGAGTTGTCATCGCATATTCCAAACTTAACATGACACGCACGAGCAAACCACAGAAAAATGTGGACTTACAACAGCTTTTCGTCACGATAAGGTGCGTTTGGCGCGAGCGTATGGCAAGCCGTTTTAACATTTATTCCTATTTCTTGATATCAAGAATTCAATTCTTGATATCAAGAATTCGACTTCTTGATATCAAGAATTCATTTCTTGATATCAAGAATTCAATTATTGATATCAAGAATTACCATTGCTTTACAACAGAAAATCATTTCTTGATATCAAGAATTCATTTCTTGATATCAAGAAATCAATTCTTGATATCAAGAATTCATTTCTTGATATCAAGAATTCAATTCTTGATATCAAGAATTCATTTCTTGATATCAAGAATTCGAATTCTTGATATCAAGAATTCGAATTCTTGATATCAAGAAATAATTTTCTGTTGTTAACCAATGGTAAATCTTGATATCAAGAATTCAATTCTTGATATCAAGAATTCGATTTCTTGATATCAAGAATTCATTTCGTGATATCAAGAATTCGATTTCTTGATATCAAGAATTCATTTCTTGATATCAAGAATTCGAATTCTTGATATCAAGAATTCGATTTCTTGATATCAAGAATTAATTTCTTGATATCAAGAATTTATTTTTTGATATCAAGAATTCGATTTCTTGATATCAAGAAATCAATTCTTGATATCAAGAATTCATTTGGATATCGAGCTCAAAAGTAGTGGATAAATTCACAGTTGAATTCGAACGCGAGAGTTGTGCAGGTATTCATTCTGATTTCGAACGCAAGATTTGAGCAGGATTACATTCTGATTTCGAACGCAAGATTTGAGCAGGATTACATTCTGATTTCGAACGCAAAAGTATTGCACGATTTCCTCCTGAGCGGTGCGGTGTCTAGTCCAGATTCAGGAAGTGCTTTGTGAACACACACCATGTACACACCGCCCTATACGACTCGCGCTATAGCTAGAGCCTATTCACAAAACTGCCGCATAGCAGTCTCTAGTCCAGATTCACGGCGTGCTTTGTGAACACACACCATAGAGCTGTGTACACACCGCCCTAGAGCCTAAGTAAACATAACTGCTGCAGTCTGAGCCCAAATATCGGCCACGTGCGTTTTTATCATTTCGTGATATGTTGCCAATAAACGTTGCGTAAACCTGTTGTAAAGATTGTCCCTTGTGCAATAAATATGTCCACGTGTTTTTCTGAATGATCAATTGTAAAATATACTTGTATTTTAGTTGAAATAGTAACGTCAGATGTGATATTTTTAAAGCAAAATAACTTCTAAAAAGACTTACAAATACGCATTGTAAATGCACAATTTGGCAACATATCACAAATTCATTAGTTCCGCATGAATTCTTGATATGTTGCCAATTTATCATTTTTACAATGCGTGTTTTGTAAGTCAATTTAGATGTCTTTTTGCTGAAAATGATCAGATCGGACAGTATTATTTTAAATTACGTGATCAAAAATATTTTGAAATAAATTGCGCAGTAAAAACGTGAATATATTATTACACACGGGGTAATCTTTGCTACAGGTTTGCGCATTGTCTATTGGCAACATATCACGAAATGATTTCTTGATATGTTGCCGTTTTACGTTTTTGAAAGACGCGTGTTTTATAACAAGTAATTAAACTGGAAAATCACATCCAACATTTTCAATGTAACATTAATCAATGGTCTAAAAAACATATGTTTAAACAGTATGAAATGAAAATTTTCTACAAGGAATATCACAGAGACAGTAAATGCACTGCAAACTGGCAACATGAATTCTTGCATTAGTTGAATTTTCGCGATACATTGACTTTCGACACCGCACCACTCAGGCAGGATTCATTCGTGCACAACTTTTGCGTTCGAAATCGAATCACAATGAATTTGAGCGCAACTTTTGAGCACGAAATCAGATTAATTTCTGCATTACATTTGCGCTCGGAATCAACTGTGAATTTTTGCATTACTTTTGCGCTCGATATCAAAATAATTCTTGCAATAGTCTTGCGTTCGAAATACGAATTGAATTCTTGATATCATGAATTCTATTTTTTGATATCAAGAATTGAATTCTTGATATCAAGAAATGAATTCTTGATATCAAGAATTGAATTCTTGATATCAAGAAATGAATTCTTGATATCAAGAATTGATTTCTTGATATCAAGAAATGAATTCTTGATATCAAGAAATGATTTTCTGTTGTAAAGCAATGGTAATTCTTGATATCAAGAATTGAATTCTTGATATCAAGAAATGAATTTTTGATATCAAGAAGTCGAATTCTTGATATCAAGAATTGAATTCTTGATATCAAGAAATAGGAATAAATGTTAAAACGGCTTGCCATACGAGCGCATAAAGATCCAGATCTTGCGAGCCAACGATTCGCACCCGCTGCGAGCGCAGGGTTTCCAGGGGAAATGCGATGATTCGAGTATCCGCACCACCATAAGCACGGGCCACTGTAGCTGTAGTTTTACGGCTCGAACCGGTTTGGTCTACGCTATTTCAATTGGCGAGCCCTTCGAGGAGTTCCTCGTTTCCTTTCCAAATACATGGTTCCCATATGGTCACACTTTAATCCTAAGCGATCCACCATAATTAATTAGCCCTTGAATTCTCCTTAGACCCCCGACTCGAGTTTCTAGGGATGGATCAATCCCGAATGTGTTAAACGATGTCAATTCATGGCCGTATAAGAAGTGTTGTACCCTCCCATGAAAGACACTTAAAATATGTTATGCTAATGCATTCTGGAGGAAGACTTGATCTGGAACGCGGCGTACGTGCGAGACAATATGGCATGGTTGTTTTCGTAAAATCGCACACATATCCTCTGCCCCACTGCTTTTATTTTAAAGTCAGATTGTGTATATTTAATAAAAGGCTTACATGGGAGTGGATTTCGTTCCTTTGTTTTTACTTGATGTTGTTGCATGACAAGAGGTGTGTCCGCGAGTTAAGCGAAATAATTTTGAAGTATTAGTTGTAGTAGTAGTAGTAGTAGTAGTGGGAGTAGGAGTAGGAGTAGGAGTAGGAGTAGGAGTAGGAGTAGGAGTAGGAGTAGGAGTAGGAGTAGGAGTAGGAGTAGGAGTAGGAGTAGGAGTAGGAGTAGGAGTAGGAGTAGGAGTAGGAGTAGGAGTAGGAGTAGGAGTAGGAGTAGGAGTAGGAGTAGGAGTAGGAGTAGGGGTAGTGGTAGTGGTCAGGGGCGTAGACAACGGGGGGGATGAGGGGGATGCATCCCCCCCACCTCACAAGGTGGGGGGGATGACATGTACAATCATCCCCCCCAGGTTTTAGGGAAGGACATATTTTTTTTGTGTGTAGCTGTATACGAGTAGGAAAGAAAACATAAATTGTATGAGCTAAGACTTGTTAATTCTAACGTTAAAAAGGGTAATGTATACATCAACTTTCATGTTTTGCCTCGCGCTTCGCGCGAGAACAGATTATCTCAGTTTGTTGTGTAACTTGCGTATGGTCAGGGGTGAGTATTTTTGGTCTGTATACCGGGCCACGTATAGTTCCAGTGCAGGCTGGCATTGCTCTGGCTGCTTGTGTGACGTGCACGAAATTGCACCATTTCAACCATATAAATGCAAAATCTTCTCCGTGGTAGGGGGATACCCCCTCCCAAACCGGGACCAAACCCTCCCTATTTGGCTCTGCCCCAGCCCTCGGTAGGTTCGCCCCTCGGGATTCATTCTTGGCTATAGGCTATGTTGTTGGATCATACATAATGGTATTGTGGCATA
The DNA here is from genome assembly GCA_037951105.1 of Echinarachnius parma. NCBI lineage: Eukaryota > Metazoa > Echinodermata > Echinoidea > Clypeasteroida > Echinarachniidae > Echinarachnius > Echinarachnius parma. The sequence continues at coordinate 119,820 of JBAMJV010005662.1, read as the reverse complement.
TGGTTTATGTTGAAACTGTGTATGACACTAAAATATAAATACAATATGTGTGTGTGTGTGTTGGGGTACATATTTATTAGTGGTGTCAATTATTTGTTTTCTTCGTGAAAATATATTTACAATTTATGGTCGATCCAATCTAAACACGCTTTCCCAGATCCAAAATTGCAAAAGCTCCCTACCGTGGGATGGGGGACACCCCCCTCCCACACCCTCCCCCCGCTCAGTCATTTCGCTCCCTCGCAATGTCTCACTCTCACATCTGGCTCTAGGTTAGCAGCCCTGTGAGTGTGGTTGGACATGAGCCCTTACACACATAAAATCGTGAGCCCCCTTAGGTTTTTGCCCTAGGTAAGCACCAGATTGCACCATTTCAAGTTCAAAATTGCAAAAGCTCCCTACCGTGGGAGGGGGGACACCCCCCTCCCACACCCTCCCCCCGCTCAGTCACTTCGCTCCCTCGCAGTGTCTCACTCTCACATCTGGCTCTAGGTTGGCAGCCCTGTGAGTGTGGTTGGACATGAGCCCCTACACACATAAAATCGTGAGCCCCCTTAGGTTTTTGCCCCCAAATTCAAAATTGCTTCCGGCGCGCCTGGTATCGACCATCTTAATGAATGATCTTGGGTGCAAAATGTATGGTCGATCAAATCATAACACGCTTTCCCAGTTACAGTCAATGTTAAGTCCGAATTTCCTTTCCAGGTAAGCACCAGATTGCACCAATTCAAGTCCAAAAATGCAAAAGCTTCCCCCCGCTCAGTCGCTTCACTCCCTCGCAATGTCTCACTCTCACATCTGGCTCTAGGTTAGCAGCCCTGTGAGTGTGGTTGGACATGAGCCCTTACACACATAACATCGTGAGCCTCCTTATGTTTTGCCCTCCCCCAAATTCAAATTTGTTTCCGGCGCGCCTGGTCTCGAAATTGCACCATTTCAAGCATATAAATGCAAAATCTTCTCCGTGGTAGGGGGATACCCCCTCCCGAACCGGGACCAAACCCTCCCTATTCGGCTCTGCCCCAGCCCTCGGTAAATAAATTGACGAGCCCCACCGCCCCCCCCCCCCCCCCCAACTGAGAGGACTTTCAAGCAATTTCCTCGGTCTCGAAAAATGTTGGCAGGTGGTCTCGGGCGCGAAAAAATTGGTCTCGGTCCGGTGATGGCAAATCATCCCCCCCAGGTGTAAGAACCTGTCTACGCCACTGGTAGTGGTAGTGGTAGTGGTAGTGGTAGTAGTAGTAGTAGTAGTAGTAGTAGTAGTAGTAGTAGTAGTAGTAGTAGTAGAAGTAGTGGATCTGTGGATCGTAAAAAGCAACTCCTCATCCAAGATTCCACAGTTGTTGAAAAGGAGAAATTCCTTAATGATACATACATCCATCCCACATCAAAACCACAAAAGCAGGCAGTTGATGTGTCATGTGTACATGAATCAGACAATGACACTAGTGATGAATCAGCTGATGATGGCTATTCTAGTGACTCGCGAGTCTCCCCATACATTTTTCGACGCCAAGGAGATACGATAGCTATTCCTCATTAATTATTGGAAAAGGAAAAACAAGAAAATGCACTTTTAAATGAGAAGTTGTTAGAAGGTGCGGTGAAAGTTTCTTATGTGATCATGGTGATGTCAGGTGCAAATACAGATTCTTTTGAACTAGAATTTCAATTCAAGAATTGTTCAAAATACAATGTAATTGTTTCATTGTACATGTAAACTTATTCAATGTTTATGATCATCATATTTTAAATGTAAACATTGAAAGAGTAATATTATAAACCTCATACTGCCATGATATTTGCAAGACCTTAGAAGGATTTATACTGAAAATATGTAACATTTGTAATAAATTGAAACTAGATATATGGCAATTTCCTGGGATTTTATGCATAATTAATTAGGGGGTTTCTGTCTATGTTGTTTGCATGTGCAAATATGTATGAGGGTCTTATTTCTGGATTACTGTATAAGTATAGATTCAGTCATTGTATAAACCAAATCTGGTGACGATGTGATATATTGTTAGTGTTTTATGGCCCATCAAAGTTTTCGCATATTTAATTAGGTGGTCAATTTCCTTGTAATTTCCACAATAAGAATTTAGTGCATCTACATATATTACTGATTATTATTCAATAAATAAGCCGTTTATTTCACTCAATCATAGTTTAAAACATTGCACATATGTTCTGGAATGCAGCCATGTTGAAAAATTGTGACCAACCCGTACCTAATTTGCATATTCACAAAATGCATATATAATGAGCTCATTTGCATATTTAATTAGATACTGAACTGAAATTTGTATTTTATGATAGAACTTAGCACAGGTAACCATCATACCAAGTTTGAATGCTCAACTCTTTATAGAAATGGAGAAAATCAATTTACGCATATTAATTAGCTGGACTTAGTCTTTTTTTGTGATTTTCTGAGTTTGTGGTTTAGAATTTTGCTCAAAATGGCATTTTCTGAAGGGCTTTGTACACAAATGGAATAAATTACATTTGTGATTTTGATAACATTTGATTAACCTATGAAAAGTGTCTTGTCTCTGTCATTTGTAGTTACTTATGGCAATTAATATAAATTTTAGGGGTGTTCAAAGTTGGTGAAATATCAATTTTGGCCAAAGATGGCATTTCGTGGCAGGTTTTCGACGTAATTTTTGCAACTTCAAAAGCCAATATCTTGAGAACCGAAAGTCCAATTGACATGATTTTTTTTCTTTCTATCTTTTGAAGAGAGCACCTCCTATTTATATGACAGTTTAGTGTGTTATGAGTACTAGTAGTAGTAGTGGGAGTAGTAGTAGTAGTAGTAGTAGTAGTAGTAGTAGTAGTAGTAGTAGTAGAAGTAGTATTTTATGATAGAACTTAGCAGTAGTAGTAGTAGTAGTAGTAGTAGTAGTAGTAGTAGTAGTATTAGTAGTAGTAGTAGTAGTAGTAGTAGTAGTAGTATAGTGGAAGTAGTAGTAGTAGTAGTAGTAGTAGTAGTAGTAGTAGTAGTAGTATTCAGTAGTAGTAGTAGTAGTAGTAGTAGTAGTAGTAGTAGTAGTAATAGTAGTGTGGGACATGTGTGTGGGTGTAGATTGTGTATGGATTTGTAATGCGTGTTCACACAACATATCACCATTTTTATTTTAGTTACGAGGAAGCAAAGTTGAAGACAATAAAACACAAGAGAAAGTAAGGTTCCCTTTTCGTATGTTTAATGGGTTATAAATAAATACATGTGTGCCGTTGCAACGGGATGAGAATATGAATGAATAAACGGGATTAGATATTGCACGAAGATACATTAAAATAAGCCTGACAATAAATAAATGCAGGTAAATAATTGCTTACAGTGAATGTTGGCTAGAGTCCGAAAAGTGTGAGAGAGTTGGATGTACGAAGGAAGGGGCTGCACGCGATGATGATGCGGAGACTTGGAAAGCGGAAACGCGACTTCGATGACGTGGTTGAAGAACCGCGAAGTGCGCGATGACGACGCTGATGAGTACGCTCGTGAAGATGACGCTCGCGAGGCGCGGTCGAGACGAGAAGAGAAGTAGATGATGCGGCGGTTGACGCGGAGACGGTGAGTCGCTCTACGGGTCGATGCCAAGGAAAGGTGAATACAGGAATCAGAGTCGGTGCCGAAGGAACAGTGAATAGTCCATTGTCGTAGGCCGACTAAGAAGATGCGTGAGCAGACCAGCTACGGTGAGTCGAGCTGTGAGGTGAGTACGCCAGAACTGCCCGGTGCGTATCGTGACGTGGAAGCTCCCAGTGGTGAATCAGTGGCACAAGACGGCGGTGATTATAACGTACCACTAGAAACTATCCAGTCCGCTAGGGGCGGCGTGAAAGGTGCTGTGACATGATGGAGATTCATGCCACAGAAGGGTCTCGACAGCGGAGAGAGAAAACTAGAGTTGATGTTGACTCAACGAGAGATGGTGATCGGAGTGAAGAAACTGGTGAAAGGCACGTGGAGTTGAAAAGCGCGGCTGGCGAAATGGTGATGCGTGATTGGTTGAATGGGCGCACACGCGGAGAAAACATGAATATGTATGAGCCACGTGGTGGAAAATAACTGGAAAAGTACCGAGAGTGATAAACTGGAAATAACTGGATCGGCAAAAGCAGGTCGGGGTGAAGCAACATGTATGAGCGAAGTATGGGTCGCTACAGTACTCCCCTACCAGAGACGAAGCCGAAGAACAGATGAGGAACGATATAAATACCGACAAATATACAGGAAAATGGTGGCACTATTTATAAAGCGGGAGGCCGCCGCTGTTACAATAAAACAATCTATAAGGTGGCACTATTTATAAAGCGGGAGGCCGCCGCTGTTACCTAGTACATGAATATGTATAGCGGACCAGAAAAGGTTACAAACATGGCATGTTATAAATCGGGCATGAAAGAATGCAATATAACAAGCATGGTAATGTAAATAGCAGTGTAGTCGCTATAATAAACAAACATGACATGGTATTAGAATGTATCGAAAATACGTGTATAAATGCAAGAGCATAAAAACATTCGATACATAATTGAGAGGAATGGTTCTGAACTGAGGCAAGTCCAAAAAGCAGGGAACATTAAATATCGTAAAACCAAGCTTCCAAGTATCACGTCGGGGTCACCAATGTGGGATATGTGTGTGTGTAGGTGTAGATTGTGTATGGATTTGTAATGCGTGTTCACACAACATATCACCATTTTTATTTTAGTTACGAGGAAGCAAAGTTGAAGACAATAAAACACAAGAGAAAGTAAGGTTCCCTTTTCGTATGTTTAATGGGTTATAAATAAATACATGTGTGCCGTTGCAACGGGATGAGAATATGAATGAATAAACGGGATTAGATATTGCACGAAGATACATTAAAATAAGCCTGACAATAAATAAATGCAGGTAAATAATTGCTTACAGTGAATGTTGGCTAGAGTCCGAAAAGTGTGAGAGAGTTGGATGTACGAAGGAAGGGGCTGCACGCGATGATGATGCGGAGACTTGGAAAGCGGAAACGCGACTTCGATGACGTGGTTGAAGAACCGCGAAGTGCGCGATGACGACGCTGATGAGTACGCTCGTGAAGATGACGCTCGCGAGGCGCGGTCGAGACGAGAAGAGAAGTAGATGATGCGGCGGTTGACGCGGAGACGGTGAGTCGCTCTACGGGTCGATGCCAAGGAAAGGTGAATACAGGAATCAGAGTCGGTGCCGAAGGAACAGTGAATCGTCCATTGTCGTAGGCCGACTAAGAAGATGCGTGAGCAGACCAGCTACGGTGAGTCGAGCTGTGAGGTGAGTACGCCAGAACTGCCCGGTGCGTATCGTGACGTGGAAGCTCCCAGTGGTGAATCAGTGGCACAAGACGGCGGTGATTATAACGTACCACTAGAAACTATCTAGTCCGCTAGGGGCGGCGTGAAAGGTGCTGTGACATGATGGAGATTCATGCCACAGAAGGGTCTCGACAGCGGAGAGAGAAAACTAGAGTTGATGTTGACTCAACGAGAGATGGTGATCGGAGTGAAGAAACTGGTGAAAGGCACGTGGAGTTGAAAAGCGCGGCTGGCGAAATGGTGATGCGTGATTGGTTGAATGGGCGCACACGCGGAGAAAACATGAATATGTATGAGCCACGTGGTGGAAAATAACTGGAAAAGTACCGAGAGTGATAAACTGGAAATAACTGGATCGGCAAAAGCAGGTCGGGGTGAAGCAACATGTATGAGCGAAGTATGGGTCGCTACAGTAGTATTCAGTAGTAGTAGTAGTAGTAGTAGTAGTAGTAGTAGTAGTAGTATTCAGTAGTAGTAGTAGTAGTAGTAGTAGTAGTAGTAGTAGTAGTAGTAGTAGTAGTAGTAGTAGTAGTAGTAGTAGTATTCAGTAGTAGTAGTAGTAGTAGTAGTAGTAGTAGTAGTAGTAGTAGTAGTAGTAGTAGTAGTAGTAGTAGTAGTAGTAGTAGTAGTATTCAGTAGTAGTAGTTCAATGTTCAATGTTCAATGTTCAATTTTATTTCATTTTCAACAAGAAGGTACATATATTTACAATGAATAATGTCACAGCAACATTTGTGAAAGTATAAACAATAAATTATAAACATTGGCAATCACAATTTATGTTGATATAATAATTGATTAAATATAATGAATTAAGATACTACGAAATTTTTTAGATTTTTAAATAAGGTACAATTCAATTTTGACATTTAGAAATAATCATGTTATAAAAGCCGAAACAGTAAACGAATGTTGCTGTATGTTTAAATTTCAAGTGAAAATGGAGGGATCCACTAAAAAGCATGGCTTGTAGAATGTGGAATCCCTCAAAAATTAATGTTTGACAAAGTAATGAAAGTATCAAATACGGGAAAAAAATACGAAAAATCAAATACGGAAAAATTATGAATAATAGAAAGAAAAAAAAACAAACAAACAAACAAACAAGATAGCAAATAGTAGTAGTAGTAGTAGTAGTAGTAGTAGTAGTAGTAGTAGTAATAGTAGTAGAAAAAGTAGTAGTAGTAGTAGTAGTAATAGTAGTAGAAATATTATGTTAACTTTCAGAGGTTCGCATTAGATTCCACAATATTTGTATATACATTGTATTTCTTTCATTTTTTAAACAACGAGGCAAGCATACTACCCTGGACATATTTATAAATAATTTAGAAGCCCTGTTTTATCATGGTTGCTGTAACAAATAGTAGAGTGGAAATGTACAGGCCCTCGTTCCCCTTCAAGGCACGTTTTCAGTCGTGGATGTATGATGCTACCATGACAATCACGATCATCAAACATAATTATCTGGAAAAATAGGGAAGGAGAGGGGGAGCGAGGGTATAGCTGTGGGGGTGTCTGGGGTACGAGACCCCCCCCCCCCCCCCCACACACACATACACATTCTCACCTCACCAGGTGTTCAATCAAAAAACATGCTTATGGCAAAAATAAAAAAGGACGATATGAATCGGATTGCGAAATATCTTTTCATTTTCATGTACAAATTACAATTTTATTTCATAATTTGCGAGCATCATAATAGCATAAATACCTTTATTTTGTGGTTGTTTGTGGTGGGTTTGTTTTGGATGTCGGGTGAACAAAAAAAAAGAAGGGAGATATTTGAACCATAGTTGAGTTCTGGTAAGCAGAGTACAGTTTTGGTGAAACTGAATTTTAGTAACTAAAACCTGCATCATTACATTACAAACTAATAGTTATAACTAGAAAGGAACACAAAACTACAAATGACGTAGTAAAGATCATGTTATCATTCAAAAAGAGCCGTTAAAACGTAAGAGGGCGCTCTCTAAACACTCATCGGTTTCAACCATTTTGAATAAAATATTGTGCATGTGATGCTTTGTTGATAATAAACCTGGGGCCCCAGGTTTATTACAAATTGTTATATTTATGGATATTTCAGCCGTCTCTGAACCGATTTTGATCAAACAAAGATGATTTTATTATTTAAATATTATGCTCTTTCAAATTTTACACTCAGTTTTTCATTACCTCACACAAAAAAAAGTAGTCTAGCGCCCTCTCTACCAAAACTCAAATATCCCTTTGAGGGGTTTCAGGGACGAGCGCCGTAGTAGGGTTTTCTATAGCTCAGTTGGTAATAGCACCGGTCTAGCATCCGGAGGTCTTGGGTTCGAATCCCGTTGGAATCCCATTTTCTTTGCTCTTTTTAAATCACATACTCTGTGCCCTCTTACATAAATACAATGGCCCTCTGGTGCCCCCACAGGGAAAACCCCTAGCTACGCCAATATAGGTATGTGTATATAGTTATGTATATAGTTATGTATATAGTTATGTATATACTGTAGGCGAATATTAATAATAGTAATACTAATAATAATACAGGACAAGTGTGTATGACTACAAACGTGTGTGTATGTGTTTTTGTTTTCTTTCTTAGTTACAGTTTTAACTTAAAGGGTGACTAAATTAAAAAATAAAAACGCTTTGGTTGATCTATGATAATGAATACATCACATATCTGTTCACTATTTCATGTACATTTCTGTCATATTTCTAATATTATTTTTTCTATTATTTGTATTCTACCTGCTAAGATCCACCCCTAAAAAAACCCTACACAATTGACTTCTCTGACATCACAATACCATTCAACCACCGATCAGCTAGATAAACATTTACAAAAGATATGTTCTCACCCATTGAGTACCGTATTTCATTGAAACCTTCTTTTCATGGTGAGTGGGCATTGTATAAAGCTTACAATACTATTGTAAACAGCTTAAAACAGGTGGTCAGTTGACTACGAATGTCTTTTGTTCATCTAGCTGACTGATGGAATGGTATTGTGAGGTCAGAGAAGTCAAGACAATAGCTTCTGGCAGGGTTTTTCAGGGGTGAAGCTGAGCAGGTAGAAAAAATAAATAGAAAAATTAATATAACAAATATGACAAAAATGTACATCAAATAGTCAACAGATATGTGATGTATTCATTATCATAGATCAACCAAAGCGGTTTTTATTTTTTATTTAGTCACCCTTTAACATAATCATATCCGAAACGGATACCGAATCCAGACGTAGAGGATCACAACACACACAATGGGTGATTTCAAGTATGGTGTTTGGGGTTGGTGTTAGTGCTTATTAAACACTAACACCGGCCTTAGGCGCCATATTTGAAATACCCCCAATGTCACTGTATACCATCCTAACAAGAAGTCATCTCAAATATGGTGCCTAAGGCCGGTGTTAGTGTTTAATAAGCACTAACACCAACCCCAAACACCATACTTGAAATCACCCACTGTTTAAATAAAGGCAGGTACATAAGTGGAACTAAATGGCAGCCCAGTATTCTTTCAACTACGTATTCGATTATGCAGGAGTAAAATGTAAATGTTCTTATCAACGCCCACTCTAGAAATGTATCGATTGCAATGCAAAATAGTACATGAGAGCATTCATGTGCAAAATCATGGGGAAAAAACGATCGAACAATAAAAAAGTTATGTCAGCTGGGATTGGTGTATGTTGTTCGTAATCAACATCTTTATGGCATAACATTATTCCTTCATTTCATTAAAGGGACTTAGTAACATTGTCCAAATCCTCAAAATAAAATTGTATTTCTAGCGGTTCCCTCATACCTTGTTGTATTCGTATTAACAATAAAATCATGGGACAGGTTTCGGTTTTTCAAATTTCCCTTTCGTTACAAAGATATGTACGATCGAAGTATTCAGATAAGAAAAACTCCCCCGGAGTTTTGAAACCGTGTACAAAGTGAGTGCAGTGAGTTAGTGAATATCACTTTGCATTTTCGCTCATTACTTGGCCATGCAATGTCTATTTGACTTGAAATTTTCACACAATACCCTGTGGACATATAAGATAACAACAATATACATTGCACATGTCAACAAAGTTACTAGATCCCTTAAAAAGTATATTCAAAGCTTGTTTGGCCACTCATGTCTAATTCTAAAATGGTGATGATTTTAATGAAGAAGATAAGATAATAGTAAGCATGATGAAGTTGTTGTTGATGATGGTGATGTTGGTGCAGTAGTGGTGGTGATGATGATGATGATGATGATGATGATGATGATGATGATGATGATGATGATGATGATAATGATGGTGATGGTGATGGTGATGATGACGATGACGGTGATGATGATAATATTGATTATGATTGTGATTATGATGATAATGATGATGATAATGATGATGAAGATGATGATAATGATGATGATGATGATGATGATGATGATGACGATAATGATAATATTGATGATGAGGATGATGATTATGATGATGGTGAGTTATATTGAAGAATAACAAAAGTGCAGTCTTCATTTCTTCATCCTCTTCACCGTGCGAAGCGTTATTCCATTAGGAGGCGTCAGAAATTCCTTCGTTCCAAGAACAGGCGGAATCTGCATGTGAAAGATACAAAAAACAATCGTGAGGGAAATTTATATTTTCTTCATGTCTTTATTAAAGGGACTAAGTAACATTGCCCAAATCCTCAAAATCCAATTGGCATTTCAGCGGTTCCCTGATACCTTGTTGTATTCGTATCAACAATAAAAGCATGGGACCGGTTTCGGTTTGTCAAATTTCCCTTTTTCTTCGTTAAAAAGATATTTATGATCGAAGTGTTCAGATTGTTAAATTATCCACTGGACCGCGAAAACCGTGTACAAAGTGAGTGCAATGAGTTAGTGAATATCACTTTGCATTTTTGTTCATTACTCGGGCATATAACGTCCATTTGACTTGAAATTTTCACACAATACCCTGTGGACATATCAGCTAACAACAATATACATTGTACCAACCATTTATCACTTTTTGCGCATGTCATCAAAGTTACTAGATCCCTTTAAAGCTAACTTGGCTGTATACATATAAAAAATGTTCCTTTCACACAATCAACTTACTTAGTAGTATACACTTTAATTACCAATATTAAATTATGACCTTTTTACAAGATTTGCTGCACATTGTTGCTCTATGGGAGAGTACATTTAAGTAAATTGCATACATGTGTCACATCATTATGAAGACGACTCTCTCGATAGTTGCTAGTCATGCTATATCGATGAAGCCGGTTTCAGCGTATAGGGTGTCCAACAGGATACAATGTCGGATCGACTGGATATGCTAGGATATACTGACGGCACCGCCAGCGTATCCTGGGATGTGCCGTCGGACGGACAGAATGTTCGGCGAAACAAAAGTATAAGTCTTTTCATGTTATGGCTTCGTAATTATTCCACTCCTAACTTGATGAATGATAATTTGCAGCAACGTAACTAAATGACATTTATATATCCCGATCATACATGTCATACATTCTCCAAAATGTGAGTTGATAAATTGTATATTCCATTAATAAAACATCTTACTATCGAGTACCCTAATGATTAAATATATTATGTAGCCTTACTATAGACATTCAATAAAAAGGAACTCATATGATTGAACGGACAATGGCTTAACGAAGTTCGGTTCAACGATAATTAAAGCATGGTTATTCATGCAGCAGGAATGAAAAAAAAACACACATCTCACTGACATATACCAACAATTGTACTTCCTTCATGGTATATTCCTTTACTTACTTCTGTTTCTGGTGCGGTTTCCAGCTTGAATTCCTGCAGGACTCGTACCAGGGCCGTCTTCATCTGCATCATAGCAAACCGCAGACCGATGCACACCTTGGGTCCCCCACCGAACGGCAGCCAGGCAAACGGGTGGTGCTCCGAATGGCGTGCTTTGCTGAATCTGGAAATATACAAAATGATATAAATAATATAATTGATGCCATTATTTTCTTATCTATGTCTTTTGGTATTATTGTCTTTCCAAAACAATTGAAAAAAATAATACAGACAACCCACGATATACAGAGATCACTCTCCTGTCCGGATCGATAGTATTACTATTTTTTAATATATTTTTTTTTATAGCAGTTGGATACAGATCTTTGAAACTGTGCAAATTTCTTTCCCTTTAATACGGTAAACCCATACAATAATCTCAAAGGGTTCAACTAGTTTTTCCTTATGATAAACAGGGTGGCCCAATTATAAACGGCACGACGTACTCCACGACATATTGAGACGAAATTGATCTCACTGGGTGGCCCGGGTGAATCTTTCACTTTAAGAAAAATTACACCAAAATCAGCAATTTTGCTCGAGTGGTTTCGTTCTAGGTTGCGTGTTGCAATGAGAACTGTTTAACCCAAATCGCTGATCTTTGGTTAAAATTTCCCAGTAAAAGATTAAACTTCAATTTAATTAAGTCTCCCTGTCCCTTTTATTTGAGAAGTAAGCCGTTCCGTTTTATTTGGACCACCCTGTATACCCCAATAAATTTAGCTATAATAGCTAAATTTATTGGGGTATGTCCTTTCTTTAGAAATAGACTTACTTGACTTTCCTTCCATCAGCATGATCATGATCGTACCTACAGACTGTAATCAACTCACGATAAACTGAGACTTCTCACCTGTCCGGATCGAATCCTTCTGGATCGGGCCAGTTCTCCGGGTCATGGTGCACGCTCCAGACGGGAATAAACACAGTCACTCCCGCGGGGAACGTGTGGCCGTTGATGAGAGTTGTCTGTTTGCATTCTCTCGAGAGCCTGAAGGTTGGATTCGAGAAGAAAAACAAATCCAGAAAAGAATGTTACATACATTTATTTGATAACATTTTAGGATTATAACTAAAAGCTTTATCTTAAGTTTGCAAACAATGCTTAATTTAATTTTTTAATAAATATACTATTGTCAACAGGAGGTTGAAGTACTTAAAGTACTTCCTAAACGTAGTAGTAGTAGTAGTAGTAGTAGTAGTAGTAGTAGTAGTAGTAGTAGTAGTAGTAGTAGTAGTAGTAGTAGTAGTAGTAGAAGTAGTAGTAGTATTAGTATTCGTAGAAGTAGTAGCATTGATCAACAAAACATAGTTTTGTTTCAATATGCATGACTGTGCTCTTTCGAATCCTTCACGTAGTTTACCCCTACATAATAATGTTTTTTTTTAAGCGCTCTCTAAACTAGTAGTAGTTCGTGTTGTTGTTTTTTAATTTTTTTTATTCGGTTGGCAGTTATATATACTTATTTGTATCTTCTGTATCATCATAAAAATACATTACACGGTTCCAGGAGGGTAAAGCCGGAGGGTCTCGTTGATGACGCAATCAAGGAAAGTGAGCTGGTTGAGCTTGTCATAAGTGACGTCAGCAGCCGTGGGCGCCACTCGGTCGATCTCGTCGATGAGTCGCTGTTGCTGTTCGTGGTTGGTTGCTAGGAGATAGGACGCGAAGCTCAGCGCTGCGGCAGTCGTCTCATAACCGGCGATAAAGAATGCCATAGCCTGCAAAAAAGATGTATGTGTGATATTCTCGTTAAACCTGTTAACAATAAAGCTATACCTAACTAGAAATTGGGTTGGAATTTAGGGTGCACATCATCAATCTACGCATACTTGGTCTGCTTACTTTAGTGAGTATTATACACGTAAGGGGTGCACGCTTACAAAATGAAGGGTGCATTTATGCACCCATACAGCGGTCTGCACACACCGGACGCATGATTTTATCATGCATCCGGTAAATTTGGAAAATAGCAGATTTTTCGATTTTTGACAATTTTTTGGGCCCCATTTTTGTAAAAACAGATGATGTACAGGATTTATTCAAGGATCGGTGGAATTGTGTGCACGCGGTACCTTTGAATTTGGTCTAAAACCCACTCGGCTGCGCCTCGTGGGTTCAAACCATCCAAAAGTACCTTGTGCACACAATTCCTACCGACTCACTCAAACCTGTGCGTCATTTGTATACTAACTAATGCACGGTATACTTCCACATCGATGTATGTCTTACTATTAAACATGGATCGATCTTTCTAAGATAAATATTTTTTTATACCATCCGCACGTCATCGTGCTGAAAGCGGAGGAGCTGCAGTCGCAAGCGCTGCTCGTGTGTTAGTATACAAATGATGCACAGACTTGAGTGGATCGATAAGAATTGGATGCACGGAATGGTTTGTTTAAACCATTCCAAAGTTAAAAGAGTGCAGACAATTCTTACCGATCCACGAAATATGCCTGTGCAGCATTTGTTTTATAAAATGCGCGCAACAAATGCGAAAATCAAACTAAAGTGAGCCATGCATCAGTAAAATGCATCAGTAAAAACTTTTACACGCTAATTGACCAATCAGAATGCAGGGATTCTTCTACCCATTTAATAATCACTTTTGTCGGCAGTAGTTACTGACTTTGATGCACGTAGACCCCCGGTACGCGTCTTTTTTCCCCGTAAAGGTGGTATCTCACCGGGCTGGAGACTAGTTGGCGACTAGTTGGCGACTCAGTCTCCGCTAGTCGCGGAGACGTCTCCGCGACGTCTCCTGGAGACTAGCCGGGTCTCCGGGGAGTCGCGGGAAAATCAAACATGTTCGATTTTTTTGGAGACTTTTTCAGTCTCCAGCAGGTCTCCGCGACGTATCCATCAGTCGCGGCGACGTCGCGGAGACTTATTTTGTCCGCGACTGGAGAGACGTCGCCGCGACGTCGCCGCGACGCCGCCGCGACCTACTGGAGACCAAGGCGACTGAGAGGAGACGTTGCGGAGACGTCTCCGCGACACTACTTGACGTTGCTTGACCCACTTTAGAGACCACGTGACTGAGTTGTTTATCATTTGGTATAGTTTGTTCCTGCTCCCATGGATACGTCGCGGAGACGTCTCCGAGACTTCGCCTTGGTGAGATTGCAAACCATTTTCGGGTCTCCCTAGTCGCCGCGACTACCGCGACTGATCAGTCGCGGCAGTCGCGGCGACGTCTCCGCCGGTGAGATACGCACTTAACGTTAATGCGTCGCAACTCGTGAAAGCGCGCTGGAAAGCCAAGACTAGCTAGCGGTGTTGATTTACACGCAAGCCTAGCTATTTTCTCAATAAAATCGTGGCTTCACACACCAAGATGACTGTGAGTGTGATAATTATACGTCTAGATGAATCATAATGTTCCTAGTCTCATTGTCGTGGTCGTAGTCCGCATCGAGATCGGACACTAATTAAATAATGGTCACCCTTGCCCTTGGACTTGTCTTATCTAGTTCGATGTCGCAGAGCCGCAGATTTTGATGCATAATAGCAGCGGGGGCTAGTCTTGGCTTACCAGCGCGCTTTTACGAGTTTTTGAGGAAAAGCGACGCATTAACGTTCCGGGGAAAAAAGACGCCCCCCGCGGGACGCCCTCCTACGAGATGGAGAGACCAAGTCCAGAGCGACGTGGGACTACCTTTACACGAGGCAGAGCTCAAAGCCCAGGACAGACCTGAGTGGAACATGATCTCTCGTAGGGGAGCGAAGGGTCACACCGTCCTGTGCACCTAAGTCAGTAAGTCAAGTTACGGTAATTCAGACGCGAGATCTTGTCACAAGGCTTTTTTTATCTGATTAACAAAGGTCGTCGAACTAACCTGACTTATGAGTTCTTGTTTTGTCAAAGGTTCCCTGTTCTTTTTATGGGCGCCATTTCCATTGTTCATCGTGGTGTGACTTCTCTCTCCTCCATCGTCGTTGTCGTCATCGTTGTCGTCCTCATCTTCATCAATGTCGTCTTCGGCAGCATTTATTACAATCTGAAGAAAGTCCACTCTCTGTTTTGTTTGGTCAAATTAACGATTAACAATGAACATTTATAAATGTCAATTATCGAATATTTCCAAATATTTAAAATAACTATAATCATGAATAAAAATGCTTTGCAAGATTATGTAATATTTAAAGAATTCAAACGCTTCATGGTTCCATAACCATGACAACGTTAGACCAGATATTCTCACTTTGCGTGATCACTCGCACTTTCGCTAAGTTCAGTCCAGATCCTTTGGCCCGTATTCACAAAGGAGGTTTGTAGGAGGTTTGTACAAACCATGGTTGACCAAGGTTTACATCTATGGAATGCCATTTGTAAACTGATGGAGAAGGAATGTAAACTCCATACTTGTTAACAATGTTGATTTACAATTTACGGTATGCGAGCAACATTCCATAGATGTAAACCATCGTCAAACCATGGTTTTTACAAACCTCCTACAAACCTCCTTTGTGAATTCCACCCTTTGGGTTTTTTTATTTTTTTTATTTGTTATAATACGCTATAGTGAACAATAGCCCATAAGGCGAGATATAAATCAAAATTCTAATATAGGCAAAGAGCACTATAAAAGACATCCATATAGGCCAATCAATGGTTCACAACAGTTCCAACTATATAGCTCGAGCATTAAAATTGGTTTCTTCTCGGAAGTAGCATCATCAAACATGTCAAAGGAAAGGGTATTTGTGGATCAATTGTTGGAGCACCGGTCTAGCAATCGGGAGGTATCGGGTTCGATTACAGGCGAAGAGTATTCATTTTCATCCGCTTATTTGTATTTATTCTCAAATATTGGCACTTTCATCATTAACTAAATAATTATACGTACCTCTCCTGTTCCGTCACCTTTCCTCAGCTCGATGGCCCGGGTGATAATGCCTTCGAAAAACTCCATCACATCCTCGGGATAATTTGAAATCCCAAACCAGCGAAGCATTTTACCGGCCACCGGGAAAATCGCTGCAGACAGTAAAATTAGTTGCATTTACATTTAGTAAGGATCAACATTTATTATTTTACGGATCAGTTAACAAAGAGAGAGACATCTGATCGAAAGTAAGATGGCTATTTGAGAATATACATAGACAGATGAGACAATGATAGGACATTATATAGCAAAACCTTGTAATCCAAATAAATACCATTCGCCACCTGACGTCTTATTCAGTGTAAATGCTTTAATTGATAAACATGAAACAAATAAGTTGAACTTGACATCGTATCTTGTCATTTGCCTATGTGAGTGTCTGAAAGAAACGTATAATTATAATTATAATTAATTAATTATTAATTACTTTTAAATTATTTATTATAAGCTGGAATGTACGTGGTAATAGCAGGTTGTCTAGTGAAATTAAATTAAATCAATTATTCGGATCCGTATGAGGAGACTAGCGGTGTCATCTTGCGTACGTCTTGAGCACGTCTTGCGAAATAGACACTGGCTCAGTTGAAAGGGATCTGGTAACTTTTTTTTTGAACGGTGCAAAAAATGACCAAGGATGTCCACCAAGTGATGTGTGAAGATTCCATGATAAATGAATGTCATATGACTGAGTAATGAGCGAAAAAGCAAATTGATAATCAGCTAACTCATTGCACTGACTTTGTACACAATATGTTGTGTACACACAATGGATTTATAACTATCCAGTGGATAGTTATAAATTTCAACACTACAATCATACATATCTTTTTAACGGAAGAGAAATGAGGAAAAACGAGAGCTGTTCTATGCTTCTTTTGGTAATACAGATACAATGAGGTATGTTTTAAAAATGCTAGAGTTCCAAGTAAGTATCGAGGTTTATGACATTGTAACTAGATCCCTTTAAAGGGGTAGTTCAGTTTTGGTATAGAGGGCGCTGCGCGAAATATTTTTTGTGAGATAATGAAAAACTGAGTGTAAAATTTTGAAAGAACGTACAATTTTAATGACAGAGTAACTTTATTTGATCAAAATCGGTTCAGAAACGGCTGAAATATCCAATCGGAATAAATATGGCCCCCATTTATTCGATGATTTGTTTAAGAATTTAAAAAATGCTTACACTTTTTCAAAAATTTTCAAAAGAGGTTTTTAAATAGTTGTTGATAATCTCTCTATTTAATCATTATTTCAACAAAACATCACATGCATAATTTTGTATGAAAAATGGTTGAAACGAAAGCTTTTTTTAGAGAGCGCCCTCTTGTGTTTTAATGGCTCTTTTTGAATGATAACAGGCTTTTTACTTAGTCGTTTATTATTTTGTATACCTTCCGAGCATGGTGGAGTTATAACTATTAGTTTGTAATGCTATTGTGCAGGTTTTGATTGAATACTAAAGCTCAGTCTTACCAAAACTGTACTACCCCTTTAATGTAGTAGTGCGCAAAGTAGACTAGTAACGAACGTTCGGACCGCCCCTATATCCTGACGAATGACAACTTTTAATTCATATAGCACTGTATCGATTACAAAGGTGTATGTTCGCTTACTTGTGAGTAGCATTGTAGGAGAGGTAAAATCGATGCTGGCGAAAAATCGTTTGGCGTTGGCCAGAAAAGGGTCTTCCTCGTTCTGAGCGTCTATTTGCAGACCGAATGCCAACAGGGCAATCGTCTCCATGATGTATGCTCCGAAAACTCTGCATATTATAAGATTAAAGTGATTCATGTACTTTGTTAGATATTGCCAAAACTGACATTTCAATCTTATACCAATATCATTGTAAGATGTATGTCTGAATGATGTGTGAAAGTTTCATTGAAAGAGAACACTGCTTTCCTGGTTAGATTTTACAACTAATTCTGAGTTATTGGCCGTAGATTCGAACGTGACATTTATGACCGTCTGTAGACGTCTTGAGCTGAATGACATTAAATGATAGATATCTTCATACTAAAGGGACACCTGAATAAATCTAACCCTATTTTATTATTCTCTTACCATAAGCTAAACAACACGGTAGAAGAGAAATGTGGAAACTCAAAGTAATTTTCGTAGAGTTAGACAAAGTACATGGATCACTTTAATAGTGATGTTACAAAATAATTAAGATTGATTGCAATGTATGCTTTTCCGATATATGGGCGTGATAATAATGTGTTATGCCATTGAAAAAGGCCGTGAAAACTCCCCATATCGCCGCGAAGATTGCATGCGTCAAACATGACCAAGGTACTTTAATTTTTGTCAAAATGTCAATAATTTAAAAAATGTATGATAATTTATAGAAATTCAAACTTATAGTTTGGTCATACATCATTCGTTGTACTAATTGAACATTGTGTATGTGTGTGTCTGTCAGTGTTGTATCCGAGTCCACCCGATCCGAGTCCGAGGCCGAGTCCGAGTCCAGACCATCCGAGTCCGAGTCCGAGACCATACGAGTCCGAGTCCGAGTCCGAGTCCAACTCTTTAAAAAAGAATGTAATTTCATTTTACATTTATTCCTTTTCTTTACCAAAGGCAATTGATCTATCACTCAATCAAGTGATTAACCCTATATGTGTCACATAGGCACTATTGCCAATGTCAGTCATATTTATGGTGAATTGCATTGACTAGTTGATTTATAATTTTGTAACACTTCCTTCAAAGCTTTCCCAACATGTCATATATCATTTTGAAGCTTAATATATAATATTTGAAGCTTAATAATATACAGGCACTGTCTGTATATTATGTGTTTGTCTGTATGTATGCTTGCTGAAGTTTTTATAACAGTCTCATGCCTTTGTATAGATATTGTACATGGTGAATAAACATGATTAAAGGGATACTTGAGTGTTGGTATAGGGGGGCACTTCACAAAATAATTTTGTGTGAGATAATGAAAAACTGACTGTCAAATTTGAAAGAACATACGATTTTAATGACAGAATAAACTTTATTTGAACAAAATCGGTTCAGAAACGGCTGAAATATCCATTTTTATTCAAAAATTCTTCACCAGGGGATATTTTGACTTTTTAGAAGAAAAACATTAAAATGCTTAAAGACTACTTTGAAAAGAATCTCTATTGAGTCATTATTTTAACTAAACATTAAATGCATAATTTTGTATGAAAAATGGCTAAAACCAATTATTTTTTTAGAGAGCGCCCTCTTGAGTTGTAACGGCTCTTTTTGAATGATAACAGGGGTTTTACTTAGTCGTTTGTAATTGTGTATACTTTTCGAGCATGGTGAAGTTATAGCTATTATTTTGTACCGTAATGGTGCAGATTTTGGTTACTAAAGTTAAGTTTGACCAATACTCAACTATCCCTTTTATAGGGGCGTCAAGTTGTAACCCACTTACATTCAATTCAATGGGGCACCTCAGTCATTTTGTAAAATATCTTGTTCTTTTGTATTGTTTGGTATGTGATTTTTTTTTTTTACAGATAGAACAAAATTTCATTGAGTGAAATACAATTGTGAACAAACAGTGGCGTAGCCAGGAATTATGCTAGGGGGCTCCAATATGTAAGCGCTTTAGACGCGAGCCGATTATAGGGTGGGGTCTAGGGGCGGAGCCCTCTGAAACGTTTGGATTGTTAGCTATTCAGAGCCCCAAAATCAAAACAATACAAACACAAACATTGTGAGGGGGAGGGGGGAGGGGGGGGGGGGGGAGGGCCTAGGAGCTGCCTCCCTAAATATGCCACTGTGAACAAAGTATTAAGAATGTGCCATTTCGTCTGTTCGTACTCTCTGCATTCAAAGACGCCTGATCGTCCACCCCCGCAAATATCCGTAATCTTTTCAACCAGTTTGTCTGCCGGCTGCTTTATCATCTGCGTCATCTGAAGAAAGAAAAAACACAAA
The DNA here is from genome assembly GCA_037951105.1 of Echinarachnius parma. NCBI lineage: Eukaryota > Metazoa > Echinodermata > Echinoidea > Clypeasteroida > Echinarachniidae > Echinarachnius > Echinarachnius parma. The sequence continues at coordinate 99,825 of JBAMJV010005662.1, read as the reverse complement.
CAAATATTACTTGAGTTTATCTAAATGTTGTATCAGACTCATTGGCTACAATACACAAATTAAATAAGATTTATGTAAACCTTGGGGGAGCAGAACATTCAGTTCAGTTCAGTTCAGTTCATTTTCTCAATATAAAAACAACAATATAAAATACATACAAATTGATAACAATATAAAAGTAAATTTCATTTAAAGTTTTAAAATGCAGATTACATGTATACAAGTTAAAATTAATTATTTTGTGAGGGATAGCAAACCAAAAAGGTATCAAGACATTATCGTGTGGTCGACCCAACCCAACATGTGAGTAGGGGGGCAAGTGCCCTCCAAGCCCCCCCCCCCCCCGTAGCTACGTTCCTGCTTTGAAATAAGTTGAATGATAGGAATCTTTATCGCAAGCATGTTCACAAGACAGTCGATCGAGAACCCCCACAATGACTGTTTGAACTTTGTTGACAATTGTGTCTGTCGTTCGTAGTTGCCCGCGATAGTAACGTCTTTATTGAGGTGCAGTCACGTGATTTGTAAATATAAGTTAAAAGCGAAATACTGGGCTATTTCATCAGTGTAAATATGTCAAATTACCTGTCGCATCATTATTCCTTCATTTTATCATTAACAAAAAGCAAAAGCAAGTGTTTTATCAACTGAAATGAGAAATAAGGGAACAAAGGTTATGGTGGGGGATTTCAGGAAAATTGAATATTAGGAGAATTTCGGAGTAAAAGCTGGAAACATTTTGAAATGTTGAGTTTCTGATCACCTTTAAAGGGATAGTTGAGTTCTGGTAAGGAGAGTACAGTTTTAGTGAAACTGAATTTTAGTAACCAAAACCTGCATCGTCATTACAAACTAATAGTTATAACTAGAAAGGAACACAAAATTACAAATGACGTAGTAAAGATCATGTTATCATTCAAAAAGAGCCGTTAACGCGTAAGAGGGCGCTCTCTAAACACTCATCGATTTCAACCATTTTGAATAAAATATTGTGCATGTGATGCTTTGTTGAAATAGTGATTAGATAGAGAAATAACCAACAACTATTTAAATACCTATTTTGTAACTTTTTTGAAAAGAGGAAGCATTTTTTTGAATTTTTAACGGCTGGTTCAAAATTCTCTAATAAACCCGGGGCCCCGGGTTTATTACAAATTGTTATATTTATGGATATTTCAGCCGTTTCTGAACCGATTTTGATCAAACAAAGATGATTTTATTGTTTAAATATTATGCTCTTTCAAATTTTACACTCAGTTTTTCATTACCTCACAAACCAATTAAGTAGTCTAGCGCCCTCTCTACCAAAACTCAACTTTCCCTTTAATACTTGCATAGTTTATGCCGGCTTACCATTTTAATCTTCTTGCCACTGAAGGCGGGTGTGAGTGCGTGTCTGATCTTCTTCCATTGCTCATCACGGCTCAGGAACAGGGCGCTGCTCACACTAGGGTTACTGACTGGAATCACCTATAACAGTAACAAGAAACGACGAATTTGATTTTGATTTGTTTTTTTTATGGTAAATGCGCGTTCTTTTGTTAGAATATTTAAGATGATGTTGTATACTGGTATCTGGTAATCAAGCTGTTTTACACTAAAAAGATAAAATATTTGTTCTGCTTTGTTGTAGATTAGAACAAGTATGTACTACATACCACCAACATGGATATGAGTCCGGTCTCCGTGGTACTATTAAAACAAAAAATTACTAGGCACTTACGCATTTTCCTGCCAGTTGTACAGTTGAAAATTGTTTACCATAACTAAACAATACCTTTATCTTGATAAATCTATTTAACAAAATATAATTTTTGAATTAAAATAGAATTTCAATACAATTAAATACAATGTCAGGTGACTTAAAAGTGAACATCTGACATGCTAAGAGAAACGTAGAAACATATTTCATATGAACAGGCCATTTCCACCATTGAAACACAGTGCGGCATCATATTTCTTCGAAATGAATGTGTACCTTTAAAAGTAGAATTATAATAATTTTAAACTGTATAACTTTCAGTGCAAAATTTAATGTTAGAACCAAAACCATTAACTCCTTTATAGTAAGCATCGTGCCGACAATTACAATGTATTTCGTATGGTCACATACATTCATTCAATATACCCGTATCAAATGTTAAATAACCACAGATTGTTTTAAACTAATATTTATAACTATTAATTCACCCACATCTCTGTTGTAGAAACGGTCAAAGTGTGTGACCATGATCTGTTTGATCACTTCCGGGTCAGAAGCCACCATCGTCGGGGTGAAAAACTTGTAAAATCTGTTGCGTGAAAAGAAAGAAAGAAAGACGGTGGACATTTGTTAACGGTCAACTATCGAAAAAGAAGGCGCAACATAATTATACGTTGACAGTGTTTTACAGTTTTGAAACTGTTTACATGGGTATTACGGTATGGTATCTTTAACCATCTGATTGCCACGTTCCATTCAAATCCCAGGTACCTATTGAATAAGGACTATCGATGTGTGCCTAATTGCAAACAATTATACTATATTTATAATTTATGAATCGTAATGACCTTCAGACTTCTTGCCAAGCTGAACTTCCTTTCTTGTTAATCTATATATATAGCTGAATGGAGGATTCAAACTAGTCAGGTATGATTTCCGACTTTAAGTTGGTTATAGGCGTAGGAGGCGGGGGGAGGGGGGCGCTGCAGCCACCTAGAGTTTTGTAAACGGCCATATTCGAGCAAAAAGCACCTCAAATTCGGTCAAAAAATGTCATATTCGGGCAAACTCATGTTACATTCCTCGTGTAGTGGCCACAAAAGATGATCTCTTGCAGGAAAAAGCAATGTTTTGGCACCTATTGAAAGAGGTCACCTTGGGTGGTCACTGGTTTGACTGTAGTAAACTTGCAAACTATTGTCCTATCAAATGTTCCCTATGAATAACTGAGATACAACGTAATTTTTCGGGCAAAATCGTGTCATTTTCGGACAGAACCATAACCAAAAATAATTTCCGGGCAGCAAAGAGGCGAAGACATTTTACTTGTGCTTGTCAGGTGAAAAATGGAAAGGGATATTCGGGCAGAGAGGTGGGTGGATTCGGACAAGAGACCTCAGCCCCCTGAACAAAAATGTGCTCCTACGTCCATGAAGTTGGCCCTCGGAACGTTGCACAGGTGCACAGAAGCACCATGATTTTGCACCCTTGGGTGCATATTTGCATTTAAAAGGTGCATCTTCGCTAGTATAAATGGCATTCTAACTTTTACGTTGTACTCACCCGCAACAGTCTCCATACTCCAAAAAAGTAGTAATGAGAGGGGGTATTAAATGATAGACGTCAAAGACAATTTTGAAATACAGTCAAAACTGTCTTAGCGGCCACCTTTCTTTAGCAGCCAACATGCCTAAATAGTGGACACAAAAGATGATCTCTTGCAGGAAAAAGCAATGTTTTGGCACCTATGGAAAGAGGTCACCTGTCTATTGTTTCACTTGGGTGGTCACTGGTTTGACTGTAGTAAACTTGCAAATGTTCCCTATGAATTTTGTACCGCATTGTTGTCGCTTAAGTGTTATGTATATTATTTAGATATAATTGTGAATTATTACAGTTCAGCTTCAGTTTATTTTGATTTCCAACTAAGTTTGAAAATATAGATTGCAAATATAGTAAATAACTAATAAAATGTAAATTCTTAAACGAAGTTATTGTGCACAATGAACAATTATAGAGCAAGCAATAAATAATGTTCGCGGAATTGGGGAGATCCACTGAAAATCGAAGCATAATAGTGGTGGATCCCACAAACATGACAAATAGTCCTCAAATCTTTTAGTTACATGCATATACAACTTCAAATGGTATTGGATGACTATTCATAAATACAAATTTGTAAAATTAATGATATCGATGTTATTTGGTGTTTTGTTTTATGAAACATGGTCTCTATAAAAAGTAGAGAGAAGATGATAGATATAACAGCTGTGTAAATATAACTGCTTAAGTTTATCATTGGGGTATGAAGACAAATTTGCATACGTAGTCCTAAGAAGAATAAAATCATCAAAATGTACAATGTTTGTTTTACCTTCCTCCAGTCTATGACATTTCCAAAGACGGGCACTGGCAGTGGTCCTGGAATACCGCGACGAATGAAAAATGTGTAGCGCCACGTACAATATCTGTGTATTGGTATACGTATAAAATGTGAAAATATATATGCTGAATAATTGAAAGAAGTCGTTGAAGCCCATTCTCCTTCGATATTTGTAATTATTACACAAATCTGTTCTTGTATTTAAAGGGGTAGTACAGTTTTGGTAAGGCTGAACTGTAGTAACCAAACCTGGACAGTAACATATAAACTAATAGTTATAACTCCACCATGCTCGAAAGGCATACAAAATTACAAACGACTAAGTAAAAAGCCCGTTATCATTCAAAAAGAGCCATTAAAACACAAGAGGGCACTTTCTAAAAAGGCATTGGTTTCAACCATTTTTCATACAAAAGTATGCATGCGATGTTTTATTGAAATAATCATTACATAGAGAGATCATCAACAACTATTTAAAAAAACACTTCTGAACAATTTTGAAAAAGTGCAAGCATTTTTTTAATTTTTTGAAAAATCCAACTAATTATTTGGGCCCCAAATAATTATTAGATCAGATACATTTATTAATATTTCAGCCGTTTCTGGGTCGATTTTGACCAAATAAAGTTTATTCTGCCATTAAAATTGCATGTTCTCTCAAATTCGACACTCAGTTTTTCATTACCTCACAACAAAATTGTGATGTGCAGCGCCCTCTCTACCAAAACTAAACTACCCCTTTAAATGTGTTGTTTATAATACAAACATATTTATGACAAAACTACACCAAATCAGCGCTTATCTCTATAATATTTCCCCTAATATTGATTCTTAATTTTCAGGATTGTGTAAAGGGGTTTGCTAATCATCGAGGCCACAACGACACTTGAATGGTCATAACGTGGGAAGCACTCCATTTATTTAAATAATGTATATTTTGTGAGTGTATATTCTATTTTGTTTACACAGAGTCATAAGATCAGTATACGTACTCTAAATTCTTTCCATATGATATTGAATCATGAACTGTACGTATGATGCCGTTCGGTAGCACAAATGTGATGAGTCAAACTGCGGGAACTCATAAATCATGTTCACTAAAGATGCCTAATAGTGTAAATAAACTCATTCATCATGATCAAAACCAATTATCTTCGTATTTTATGTAATCAATCGCTAGTATTCTCGAGTCAGCTAGCTAGTATACTGATTAATTTCAATATGTTTCATAATTATATACAGTACCTATTTGCGTAGCGTGGTCCGGCAGATTAGGGGGTGGGGGCACGCTCTTTATTTATTCTCGAATGTGTACTCTTATGTGTGTTATTGTTTTGTTTAATCCAATTATTGGAGAGTGTACGTGCCCCCCCCCCCCCCCCCCTTGCCCCCCCCCCCCTGTCATTAATGTTTGTGGGGGTGATTATGCTTATGTGTGTTATTGTTTTTTATCCAATTATTGGAGAGTGTACGTGCCCCCCCTTGCCCCCCCCCCCCCCCCCCCTCCTACGCCACTGTCATTAATGTTTGTGGAGGTGATGTCTGTAGCCTAGGGCCGACGCATCCATCAAAGGAGTACCCAGCTAGCCACCTGACGTTGGGCCGATGTCGGAATTTGGTTGCCGGATGTCGGCATATCGCCGTTGGCTCGAGGTTAAAATGTCCGCCAGCCCAACATCGTCACGACGTCATTTTTGTGATATATTGGCATAACGTCATTTTCCGACAATGGCCCAACATCATGTCATGAGATGATGTTGGGCCATTGTCGGAAAATGACGTTATGCCAATATATCACAAAAATGACGTCGTGACGATGTTGGGCTGGCGGACATTTTAACCTCGAGCCAACGGCGATATGCCGACATCCGGCAACCAAATTCCGACATCGGCCCGACTTCAGGTGGCTAGCTGGGTAGCCGAGATTTGAGCCTTGTCAAACGCCTACCCCTCTATTTATACGTGCACAACAATGGAAAGAACATCATGACCGTTTTAAATTTAATACACATTATGCGCCCAAGATAGTAAGAAGTCAGTGAACTACATAAATATTGGCTGTTGACATTTTGTTTTGCCCACCACGTTAATAATTACATAAATTTGAATGAAGATAGTTAGTAAATTAGGATATTAATTGTGATGTATACAATTCATGTAATTCTGTCTTTTCGAATTTAAAGCGATTTAATACTGCTAATGTAGTGATACTACACGACACTGATGATAATCCAACTCTTTTCCTTCTCATTTTCCAGGGGCGGATCTAGCTTTTTGCTAAGGGGGGGGGGGGGGGGGGGTTTAACCCAATGACGATGCGGATACTGTGTGGGTCTGGACACATGACGGCGTTTTTCTATGCACATCACATTTTCACTTGGCAGCCCAAGGGGAGGGGGGGGGGGGTTTAACCCCCCCCCCCCCCCCCCCCCGTAGATCCGCCATTGCTTTCTTCAGTTCAGGTTATAGCGTCTCGCTATCGCTATGGTTGATGTTGATAAACACAATTGTATTGCAGGATGTTTTACCAATATCAGTCATCTGACAGCGAAGGAATCGCACATTGGTACAACAAACATTTAAAAAATGAACTTAAAGGGACTTAGTAACATTGTCCAAATCCTCAAAATAAAATTTTCATTCTAGGGGTTCCCTCATACCTTGTTGTATTCGTATTAACAATAAAATCATGGGACCGGTTTCGGTTTTTCAAATTTCCCTTTCGTTACAAAGATATGTATGATCGAAGTATTCAGATAAGAAAAACTCCCCCGGAGTTTTGAAACCGTGTACAAAGTGAGTGCAGTGAGTTAGTGAATATCACTTTGCATTTTCGCTCATTACTTGGCCATGCAATGTCCATTTGACTTGGAATTTTCACACAATACCCTGTGGACATATGAGATAACAAGAATATACATTGCATCATCCCTTCATCACTTTTTGGACATGTCAACAAAGTTACTAGATCCCTTTAACATGATCAAGGTTCTATTTATACAAACTTATTGTTATCCGGCATTTGTTTAATCTGATACCATACTAAGTAATCATGGTAATGTGTGAACATTGCACTGACTTCGTACACAGGTATAACTTTAAAGTGGATAATTAAAAATCCGAACACTTCAATCGTAAATATCATTTGAAAAAACCGAATACGAATATAACAAAGTATGAGAAAAGAACTAGAGTTCTAAGTAGGTTTTGTGGAAAATGTTACAAGATCCCTTTAAGGATCAATTACAACTGTAAACTACTTACATGATAGCAAGTGATGCCAAGGAGAGTGCCAAACCGAGGCACGGGTTCTGAATATTGATGCAATTACCCACATTCTCCATCATCATTATGTTTTCCGATATGATGCAAACCAAGACAGAGTCTCCAAATTAAACTTGAATAGTTCGATGTAACTATATTCTCATTCCTTCATTCAGTCGACATAGATATCAAATTCTATAAATCGTTAACTGGAAAACAAACATGTACATGTATGTACTTGTGCGAGATGAGGCCGCGCGGTAATGGCAAACGGCGAAACGTCGCACTGATATTTAAAAAAGTTGTTCCACTTTTTAAGTTCTATTGAGATACAAGCTCAGTGATTCAACGGCTTTTCACCAGTAATCTTCTATACCCAAGCCAGTTTAGCTGAAGAAGCAACCTAGATAGGTTGCGAAACTGTTTTACTCCACAAATAGTAAGTCCAGTTGCTTAGATTTCAATTTCATAAATATTCGCCTGGATGAATCAAAATCTACATTTTATCGTATTTTCCAGTTTTGTATGTACACTTTTTGTTTTTGACACACACTTGAATAACCTTTAACAAAAAAAACAAGACGCAAATAATTTACGTTTATACCACGCATATCAACTGCTGATACAATTTCTATAACATTGCCGATGAATACAAATTATAAATTATACAAATGACCTCAGAAATTATTGTCACTTTAGCAGTTTGTAGCAAATAAAAAGGTGAAAAGAGTCTTTTGAGAACAACTCAGCGGGTGATTTATTGGTTTTATTTGGCGACGTGGGTCTGGTAATTGTCATAAAAATGGAATGTATCGTATTATAAAGACTAGCAGTTTCTTTATTTGAAATTCTATTTGTAAACAGAGGTAAAAATGTGCACAGTCATAATGGAAGACTTGTGATACACAAAATAAAGAGAGATACGCAGATAGATAGAGAGGGAGAGGGTTGGGGGGGGGGGGGGGGTAGAAGAAGGTGGGAGAACTAGAGAGCTGGGAGACAATTAACGATCTTATATGAATTTCGACGAGTCAATTACTGTATTTTTGTATTACCAAGTTATTGACTGTGGGTGTTCGAAAAAACAAACAACACAACGGCATGTGGGAGACAGTCTAGTAAAAATACTTCGGTTATTGTGTATCGCTATTCAAAACATTCCGCACTTTTGATATGATAATAATCATATTGGTTCTTGAAAGCACGCCATTTAGGTTGTCATTGTGCATACATAATTAAATTGGGTCATGATAAAACGGTCCTACTAATTGGTGCGAACAAGTGCCAAGTAGTGCCAAGTAGTGCTAACTGTGCCAAGTACCGTGTCTCAGCCATTAGCCTGTGATGTGCTGTCCGCCGCGCCGCGCCGCCGTGAACCTGGCGTCCGCAAGCAGCAAGGGAACGGTAGGCTATTTATCTTGTTTCTACTCGCCTTTGTTGTTACATTTCGCACTATTGTTGTTGGCACTATTTTTGTTGGCACTATTTTTGTTGGCACTTCTTCGCACTTGTAAGCACTACTTCGCACTACAGTTAGCACTACTTGGCACTACTTGGCACTTGTTTGCACCAATTAGTAGGACCCTGATAAAAAAAAGCAGGATAAAACCTGATAAAAGGGGCATAATAACAAAGATTCAGCTCACTTTTAAAGGATCTAGTATTAAACATTGTCCAAATCCTCAAAACATACTTGGAACTCTAGCGGTTCTCTCATACATTGTTGTATTCTTATTGAACTATCCACTGGATAGTCGTTACCGTGTACAAAATCATTGCAATAAGTAAGTGAACATCACTTTGCATTTTCGCTTATTACTCGCCCATATAACATCCATTAATTACTTAATGGACATAGCCGATCACAACAATATACATTGTATCAGCCATGTATCACTTTTTGCACAAAGTTCAACACAAAGTCAACAAAGTTTATACTAGGTCCCTTTAAAGTGATTAATAAAGTGAATAATGAAGAAAAAACACAAATAAGTTAAAAGTCTGACATCGATTTAACGTAATAAAACATTGCTTTAATTTATTCGTGTTGCATGTTGATCTGCGTAGCTGAAGTTGTATTTTTTCACTCATTGCCCTTACGACGTTTAATAATAATAACAATAATAATAATAATAGTCCATTTTTATAGCTCTTTATTACAGTTAAATCTAAAAGCGCTCGGAGCATTATTATCATGGCTTTAGCCGAGCCGCCTTATTCAAGCGCTCAGGCATTTCAAGGAATAAATTCCTGCCAAGTACTCATTAACTACACAGTGAGATCGTAGAGCATCAACAAGGCTTCCCATTTATAAACAAATATACCTGACTTGGATTAAAGTAAGAGAAATTAAGTGTTTCATGAAAAGAAAGGCGTCGATACAACACCTTATATTCCAAAGTTTATGTTATTATTTGTTTCGTTTCAATCTGACGTAGATAAAAGGGTGAAATTTAAGGTTTAAAATATGATAATAAAACAAGAATTTAATGATTCATGTTTTCCTTATAACATAATATATCAAATGTGCTTGCGTCTCGGTAATTTGTACATCATTGGACATAGAAAAGTATTGGCTCAGATACTAACTACACCATTCATATATTCATTCATTTTTTAGAATAGTCAGGAGCTAGCAAAATATCACAAGATGTTCAAAAATTACTGTGAATTTACACATTCCAGCTCTGTGATTGGCTTATTCAACATCACGCGCGACTTGTGGGCTATTCAACCAAGACCGCATGGTGACAAACCGGGCAATATCAGGTGCGAATGACTGTTGCTATGGGCCCGTTACCTCAGCAACAGTGGTCAGTAGTAGCTGGAATTTCGGAAATCGCAGTCATGTTTTGATCCCGTGTGATATTTTGCTAGCTCCTGACTGTTCTAAAAGGTTAATGAATATGTGAATCGTTTCTCATCAAAAACGAGACTTGACCCTTTCCAATGATGTAAAATTTACCAAGACGCAAGCATTTATAATAAGTTATTTTACGATATGATTGTGTTGGAACATTTTTGCTTTTCGTGTCCTCTTTTGAACCTTAAAATTCACCCTTTTATCTGTGACAGGTTGATACGAAATAAATAATAATAGGAACTTTAATATGTTTAGTCGTTTAATGAACACTTTTCTTTCTATGGAACATTTGATTTATCCTAGTTATTTCGATTTAAAACATCGGTGTCTTAACTCAGTACGTAGAAAGATGACACGTACAGGTCGGTCAATTAATGATACATTCTTCAATTTTGCCTCATTATCAAAGTATCTTGCTGAATGACACATGTGCCGCGGCTGGGAATCGAACCCAGGACCACCATATTTAATGACGAAGGCCCGAACCAATATACCACAACACTCCCACTAAATGATGCCATCACTTAATGCTCTCGAGAAAAGCCGGCATAGTAAAACAATTTTGTTATTGAATATGCACTACATATTTGCACATGTCCATTTATCTGTTTATTAAAGGAACATTTCATATGAATCATGGGCGTCGATACTTACGTAATACCCATTCATCAGGGGGGATGGATGAATGGATCATCCCCCCCGATCAATGGGTATCAATGACAGATCGACGCCCGTGATATGAATAATTTATGTTCAGATGAAAGCTGGTATACGGAGATCACAATTTATATGCCATTAATTCCATATGTAGAAAAAAAGTGAACTGAAAACATGTTTTCAAAACAATATAATTACAAATCATATCGAACATTAATGGTCAAATTAATTCAAAATAAAAATAAAAGGAAACAAAACAAAACGTAACAAAAAGCAAGAAAACAACCAACGGCAGGAAAATAAATGCAAATGAATTCTGAAAATTTCACAAAGCAGCCAAAGCTTTTTGAACTTTTATGTATATCGATTACCCTCACATACATGTACAAACAAGATGTAGATACACTCAAAGTAATTCAAAATATGATGTAAATTAACTGGAAGTTATTCAATTTACACTGGCAATCGATAGCATCGCTATAATTTTTTGCCATAGGTAAAAACGAAAATTTTCCTGTATCGATATATCACGGCTCTGAGGGATGAGACATTCCGCTCTTCCGTTGAACATATTTAATTCAAATGAAATAACGCGACTGTAAAGTTAGCCAATCAGTGACTAGTATCTGACTAATCCATATTATATAAAGAATTGTAAATGTTGTTCGACTCCAGTACAAAACAATCAAGAGACAGATTTAATTAGTTACAATGGTCTTAGTTGACGAATAGAGTATAATTATGTTAACAGTAATCTACCGATAATTAATTATCCAAAGAAAATTATGTTAATATTATTTTGAGACATAACACATTTTATACACATATATAAATGTACATGATACAATCATGATAATTTGATTGCGAAATGTTATTCAAATGGATGTGTTTTTAAAATAATTTATAATCATTTATCAACATATTGCCATGTACTAGGGGAAAGGGGTCAAACAAAATTACTAGCCATTCCAACGTATTGTAGTGCGCACGCATCCTTCTGGGAGATGACCCGAAAATACACAATACTCCTGATGATTTTATATCTTCGTTTTTAACATGTTTATTTAGATAAGTTGATTCCATGACCGGCTAAGTGTTATGAATTCTGAACCAACGAACTAGCCTAGTACCGAATGTTCACGCCGCCCGATGCATCCCCACGCATGGCTATCTAAACCTATCTTTAATTGTAATTCTAATTGTATTTCTACGCGATTTTCTGGTCGTTGCCATCGTCCTCCATCGCCGGTGGTTCCTCGTACAGCTCACTCAGCGTCGCGATGTCCTGCACCTTCGTCATGATGCCTTCATTCTCAGAGATCCTCCTCAGCATGTCCGCCTGCTGCCTTATCATCAGGCGCAAAGCCTCTAGCCTGGGAGGAAAATAATGGTACAATATTAAAGACAATAATGATATATAGCGCACAATGCAAATTCTATACCGGCAAGATTACAGAATTGCCGCAGTGTGAACACAGTGTGGACCACAGTGTTAAATCGGAGAGTTTTAACAGTGTGGACATTAACTCACAATTTGAACCTGCCCATAGGCGTACCCAGGGGGGGGGGGGTTTACCCCCCCCCCCCCCTTTGACCAAAAAATTGCTGTTTTGGGGGGTTTGAACCCCCCCCCCCCCCCTTTCCCAATTTTAGCTGGTCTCGAGAGCACGTCTTAGCGGTCTCGACCATCATTAACCTGGTCTTGGCCTCGAAAATTGCGAAGAATCACGGTCTCGGGCTCGAAAATGTTAAAATTTCTTGGTCTCGGCTTCGAAAATTTTCCACGAACACCCCCCCCCCCCCCCCCCCCCCCCCTGCTGAGAGGATTCTCAACCAATGTGCTCGGATCGGCCTCGACAATTTTTGACCGACCCTGGTCTCGGTCTAGAAAATGTTGAAGGTACTTGGTCTCGGCTTTGAAATTTTCTACGGAACCCCCCCCCCCCCCCCCCTCACTGAGAGGGTTCTCAACCAATGGTCTTGGTCTCGGCCTCGAAATTTTTGAAGGTACTTGGTCTCGGCTTCGAAAATTGTACAAAATAACCCCCCCCCCCCCCCCCCCTTGAAAAAATCCTGGGTACGCCAGTGAACCTGCCTCCCGCTAAAGATAATTTTGACGCCTTCTCTAAACGCCCAACCACATCATCCAAGAGTGACTTGTCTTTTGCCCACCCGGTAACCCTAACCAAGGAGGTATAGTACCTCCTTGCCCTAACCAAAACCCGTACAACCTGAAGATCCCTAACAACCTGGACCCTGGAAAAATAACAAATATTTGATATAGCAAATGTAATAATAGATCGAATATTAAAAAGACCACATCACCCACGAATGCACTATCCTTTGCCCACCCTGTAACCACATGCCCTGTCCATAACTAAAGCGTGGAAAACCGGAACCACGACACAATTCGCATGTGAACGAACAGAAGGCTGATTATTTTTTTTTTAAAGGAAGGATGAAGATACGGATGAGTGTGAAAATGTTATTGTTTGCACAGTTAATGGGTAAATTGAGGAGAAAAAGAACAGAGGAATTATTTTGGGCTATGATGAAGGGTAGTTTTCCGGACATGTTACACCATTTTACCTAGGTTATTCGAGATGGGGAAATGACAAGTAGGCTTGTAGTAGACATGCAGAGGTAGTTGGGTAATTACACTCTCGCCTATTGTTAATAATAAGTGTATAATTCCCGTCATTTATTTTCATTTTGGGTATCACTAATAATGGAAATAAGCAATGTTTTTTAAACCTCTTTTCATCTATTTTGACTGAACACCGGAGGCTGCCATGTTTTCCAACTGTACATAATTATGAAACGTCATCTGACCATGCACTGACAAAAGCGGGTTTTGTAACCACTGACATTGCAGCAGATTCAACGCCAGTGGTGACATAACCCCCTTTTGTTAGATGCGCTCATGACGTTTCATGCGGTACGTTTGAAAAACATGGTAGCCTCCATGCAGTGGTAAGTCAAAACAGTTGATAGTAGTTTCAATAACATTGATTATTTACATTATTAGTGATACACAAAAGGAAATACATGTATACGACTAAAAACGACAGGAATTATGCATTCAAACATTCAAACGTTTAGGTTCCCTTTAATGAACTTTCAACTCACGTGGCTTTCTGTCGCTGCAGCTCATCCAAGACGTGCTCTGAACTCCTCGGCGCAGACTTGTCATCTGCCTCCACGAAAGCCGACTCCTCTGGCGGGAAGAGCTGTCAATAAGCAATTAATGCATTTAATTTGTACAAATGATATCAAACATCATGAGCATAGGCTAATGATCATAAGATAAATTATCCAGTCTGCCGACATGGCCGAGTAACGTCTGGCACGTGCAGAATCGTGCTCTAGCGCGAAACTCACGCAAGCATACATGTATTACAATGACGCATCTAATACCGATATGAGCTCGTTGAAAAACGCCCTCGAAACGCGTCAACGCAGTTACTTTAACTTTTTAAGGAATGTTAAAGTTCCTGTCTAACTGAATATTGATGACTAAACCTTGTAAGGTATCATTAAGTACTAAAAGTTATAAGACAGCCATGTTCGAATGATAGAACACATTATAAGGGCAAAGTTAGGAGGCTGAATTTACTAAAGAAAAACCGTTAGCAAAATGTTGTGAATGTGATATTAATTTTGGTTAAAATAATTATTCGAAAGAGAGACCAACAAAACAATTGAAAAGCCACTTTTGAAATGTAAAGGCATTACAACTATATTCCAAATGGATATAATGATGTATACATCAGTTGTTTCTGAACCGATTTTGATCCAAGAAAGTTTATTAATGTGTATCTTTTAAATCACATAAGTTTTGAAATATTACACCGCGACTATTTTTTGGGGTTAAGACGGGGTTTTAGTTTTTCATTACCTCACAAATTAAAAAATATTAAGCGCCCTCTATACCAAACCTGTATCCCTTTAAGGAAATTGTCCCTAGTATATACAAATTATGCATAATGTTGTATGTGGAAATACAATCAAAAGCTAGTCTGAGAATATGACGACATGAAAGAAATACCGTTTGATGGAACTATATCAATATAATTTAGATTTTGAAATAATAAACAATATAATATTACAAACGTTTAATTAGTCTAGCAACTGCAGACCCTTTACGGTATACCGAGTTTGTGCTTGATGCTCACAAAGCACATATTAAATGTATGATTTATGATGTAACAGTCATGAGACGACTGTATTTTATATAATAAGCAAAATAATGATGAAGAGAAAGCTATGTACAAGTATGACGATTTCAGAATGTTGAAGGGAAGGAGTGAACTTGGTGAATTATAACATCAATATATACATAGATTAAGAGTATAGACATGAAACGAACTTGAGAGTTGAATAACAAAGCGAATAGGTCATTATTCCATTATTCGCATACTTTATCAGTATCGCTGTGAACTTTAAAGGGATAGTTGAGTTTTGGTAGAGAGGGCGCTAGACTACTTATTTTTTTTGTGAGGTAATGAAAAACTGAGTGTAAAATTTGAAAGAGCATAATATTTAAACAATAAAATCATCTTTGTTTGATCAAAATCGGTTCAGAGACGGCTGAAATATCCATAAATATAACAATTTGTAATAAACCCGGGGCCCCGGGTTTATTAGAGAATTTTGAACCAGCCGTTAAAAATTTTTAAAAAATGCTTCCTCTTTTCAAAAAGTTACAAAATAGGTATTTAAATAGTTGTTGGTTATTTCTCTATCTAATCACTATTTCAACAAAGCATCACATGCACAATATTTAATTCAAAATGGTTGAAACCGATGAGTGTTTAGAGAGCGCCCTCTTACGTTTTAACGGCTCTTTTTGAATGATAACATGATCTTTACTACGTCATTTGTAATTTTTTGTTCCTTTCTAGTTATAAATATTAGTTTGTAATGTAATGATGCAGGTTTTGGTTACTAAAATTCAGTTTCACCAAAACTGTACACTCCTTACCAGAACTCAACTATCCCTTCAACATTTCATCAACTTGATTTACCCAGTATCCCAATGGTTTATGAATAAATGTTTTAATTTAAATTTAGTATGCCTGCAAAAAAGGGCACTATCTTTAAAGGGGACTACCAGGCAAAGAACAGCACATAATTATATGTTTTGGTACCGTTGTGTGATATCAAATAGAGGCCCAACATTTTACAAAGGGTTGAGTAATTAATAAACAATGCAATTAATTACCACCAATTATACGGAACCATTATTATTTCATGGTTCCGTACGCGCCAAACATTTGCGAGTGCGCAAATTATATTTACGCGTACGTTTGGAGACAATAGAATCACGGACGATGCGTTCGTCCTAGACAAAAGGTAGTCTTCGTACGCAGACCCCTGAACGCATGTTGTAGTATGGCGATGCTTTTTTCCAATTACATTTTTTTTCTTCTGAAAACCAATTTGTCTGAACTTTTTGGTGGAATAGACTGCTTAAAATTTGGGTGGTGGTATCCTTAAAGGCTACAGGCATAGTATTCTTACCATCGACTTGAATTTGGTCCTGTTAATGTCATTGCGGACCTTCATGATGTAGTCCGGCTGGTAAAGCATGCGCTGGAGCCAGAGGGGACACTTGTTCTCGATGCGATACACATAGTCAGCCTGGGCAATAAAAGAAGAAAAAACATTATAACCGTTGATGGGCCCATATTCATAAAACCCCGCTGGCTTAGTTCCATGCTATAAGTGCAATTCAAATGGTACATTTTAGTTTGCTACACTCTAAAAATGAAGGTGCTAAAAAACGAGTGCTGCTCGCGATCGTGCACCTGGAGGAGCAAATTCAGACGCAATTTTTGAAATTCAATCAAATAATTCCAGGATCCTGCTTATGATTCATCATTGTAAATAACATTTCTGAGACTCTTGGTGGGAAACCTTTCATTTCCTATTTTTTATTTATTTTTTGTTAACATTACTTTTATTAGATATGGACACTAATGAGGCCGGTAACGGAAGGACGGCAAAATGGACATGGATTTTCAAGTTCTTTAGTTATGATCCAATCTCTGTGAAGTTTCAAATGCTATCATGTTATATTGGCTCATAGTCCATTCCATAATGTTCAAAGAGTATTACAACATTTGTTTGAACAAAATATGTCTATTGGTATATTAATTACAAGAAGTTAATTGCTTCACTGTTTGGTAACGGAAGGACATGCAGTTAACGGAAGGGCAGAGTTTTTGATTCATTAAAAATATACTTTAGGGCTCTCAAAAAACTGAAATGTTAATGTGAACACATATTGTGATATCCAATCATCCAATTTAGTACCTTAAAACAGAAAATTAATAGAAAGGAATGCAAAGAAAATCTAGAAATAGGCACTGTGTAGTCCCATGTGTATAGGTTCATGTATGGTGTCTGTTTCTCCTATCAGGAGACGCCCAATATTTTGTGTAATCATGTAAACTGAAAGATATCATTATGTGATCATGATTTATGAAAAAATAATCCAGAAAAAATAAACAAGATCAGAAATAATCCTCATTTGATTTTTCCACTTTTGGCTCATTTGGCGTGGAATTGCCCAGTAGACAATTTACTCGAATTTCATAGTGTTCAGTACTTCATGACTTCTTCATCACTTTTGGGACATAATTTCGACGAGTTAAGGTTTACAGAAGAACTTCGATATTTAATAGTTTTGTCCAGTTACTTCACATCATTTTGGAACGTCGCAACCTTACAATTACATGTTCTGGAGAGCATAATTTCAACAAGTACCAGTACAATGTCGGAGAGACACTATTTGTTGATTTGAATTGATTTTAACGTGAAGTCCTAACTTGTATATGGATTCATATTAACACCATTAGTGTTCATATGGTATAAGGAGAACTGTGATGTCCCGTTAATACACCACTGGTATTAACCCGGACAAGCAACTGTTGGCGAGTTTTCAGACGGGGATTCCATCAACGATCACGAGGATGGCGAGGATGACGACGACGACGACGAGGCAACAAAAGTGACGACGCGACATCCGGAATTATTCAAAGGGCCCTCGCGGAAAAATCGTGCACGTTTAGTAAATATCAATTCTGAATTAATACCATGTACCTGAACGAAATGTAAGTGGCCACACTTTTCTTATATATATTTAATTGTAATATTTAGTTGATTGCCTCTCATGTCGAATGTGTTATTTGAATGTAATAAAGTAGTATTTGCATGGGTACGTAGGTATACCCGAACTTGAATTAAGTTTTAATAGTTGCTTCTTATTCTCCTCGATGTCAGTCATGCCAGTGGTGAATGTGAATGGTGGTCTGTGTGAGTAATTTACCAGTCAACTGAAACAGACCAATTGTCTGGGCCCAATAGTTCTCCTAGTTTATACTTTGGTGTTCCCCCGCACTGAGTGAAGACTATATGGGTTACATACAGGGCACAGGTTTCTGTAGCAATTGGTGATTATACTTCTTTGACATGTACGAAAACCTAATAATGATTGATACAATTTGTATCTTTGTGATCTGATATATCCATTGAGAGATATATGTGAAAATGTATACATGGTAAATGAATGTCATATGACCGAGTAATAAGCGAAAATGTGAAGTGATATTCGCTTACTCATAACAATGACGGTGTACACAGTTAAACATTTACAGTGGATAATTCAGAATTAAAAAAACACTTAATTCCACAATATCTTTCTTACGAAATCGAAACCGGTTCCATGCTTTGATATTGGTAATACGAATACAACAATGTATGAGCGAACTACTATTGTTCATTAAGTTTTGTTGATTTGTTGACAATGTATACTAGTTACCTGAATCAAGTTATTTTTGATGAATGCTTTCTTCTGAATCTCATCGATGTCTCCGACCGCTAAACCGATCTGGGAGAAGGTGTGTGAAATAAGATAGAGAAAGAAATCTGAAATATTGTATTCATTGTATTCAATCATATGCCTAACTCATCATGGCCCCGTTGCAGAAAGAGCTTGTAAGTCAGACAATTTGCGTGTTTCAACCAATCAGATTTGCGCATGTAGAACACATGATCTGACTTATACACTTAATTGCAACTTACAATCGATTGCATCTTTTTCTGCAACGGCGCCCATGAATGGTAATTGTAAAATATTTTCTGAATGCAAATGAGCAAACCAATGAAAGAGCCCCCAACTTGCCATACAAGTGCGCTATACCCACTCAGCAACGAGGCCACCACTGCAAGACTGGGGCTCACTAAATTACCCCCAAACTGCTTCATTTGCGTTTTCGCAACCACGACGCGGCCATTCTACAACGCTAATCTTAGCGGGGGGTCGCACTCAGAGCGAAAATGTACGCGTATCGTCCAAACCTACGACGGTATTCAGCCGAATTAGCGTCGGGTGTACAGCGAGTAAGGAGCGGTGTGGTAAAGCCCTTACTTCAATTGGTCAGCCAGAGGTCAGTGGGGTCAGCCAATCAGCGCGCTTGGTCACTCGAGCAAGGAGACGTTCCGCGTATTCTTCACTGCGAAACTGCAAATAGATCACGGCGGTAGCCAGAGTACGGAGACGGTCACAGCTGATTTAAATCCCCCGTAGTCAGCACTCCCGTCGCCGTCTTTTCGCACGACGACGCAAGTACTAGTACCAGCTTTAACCGTCTCCGTACTCTGGCTACCGTCGCGATCTATTTGCAGTTTCGCAGTGAAGAATACGCGGAACGTCTCCTTGCTCGAGCGACCAAGCGCTCTGATTGGCTAACGCCAAGTGACCTCTGGCTGACCCATTGAAGTAAGGGCTAACCGCCACCGATCTACCGCTCCGTAGTCGGTGTACAGACAACGCTATTTCGGTCAACTACCGTCGTAGGTTTGGACGATACGCGGAAATTTCGCTCTGAGTGCGACCCCCCGCTAAGATTAGCGTTGCAGAATAGCCGCGTCGCCGGTTGCGAAAAGAGAGTGACGTAGCTGCGAGGGTAGGGAGGGGAACGGGGGGCAGGTGACCCCACTTATTTGACAAAACAATCGAAAACATATTGGGGGCGGGGGAAACATAAGTAATGTTTTTATATTACTTATGTTCCGACCACGCTACGCCACTCAGTTCATGAATTTACAATGTAAAGGCCCAGTCCCATACTGACGATTTTCACGGCGAATCGCAACGATTTGACATTCGTCGAGAACATCGCTTAGGTCGTGTTGCATCGTGTTACATCGTATCGGTTCTTCCCCCAAAACCGTTGCGCATCGTGAATAAAATCGTGAAAGCGGAGCCGAAATCGCCGTCTTCAACTGTTCAAAATAATCGCCACGCCACGACGATTTTCAACAAAAATCATTGTATTTTCCGTTGCATATTCGTGTCAAGTCGTTCCACATCGTTGCAATTCGTTGCGACTCGTATCGCTTCGTTGTGAAGATCGCCGCTTTCCGTTTTTGAACTGACCATGGGCGTAGAGACTTACGTAATACCTATTCATCACGAGGGGGGGGGGGGGTGAATGAATAGGTCATCCCCCTGTTGAATGGTATCAATGACAGATCTACGCCCATGGAACTGACTCAAACAAGTCCGATTGTTCATATTGTGCACTGCCCGATTGTTCCATAAAAAAAATGTGAGGAAATCGTTGCGACATGGCGATAGTTTTGAACCGGTTCAAAACATTCGTTGTGCTAACACGATTCATGGCGTTCTTCGCGATGCGCAACGGTTCGAAGAACGAATTACAACGACTCGCAACGAACTACAACGACTCGCGACGACTCAAGCGATTTTCTCCACGAATGATAATTCGTTACGAGTCGCCGTAAAAATCGCCACTATGGGACCACAACTTTTTTTCTGCCACGATTTTTCTACCGCAATGGTTAAAGACAAAAGAAGGACGAACTGACTCGTCGAACAACGACGAAGAACAAATATTCGTCTTGAATCGCCGTACAATTATTCCCAATTCGTTGTTAAATCGTGGCTAAATCGAGTCGATTCGTTCTAGTAAATCGTTGCGAGTCGTTGCGAGTCGTCGTGAAAATCGTCAGTATGGGACTGGGCCTTTAGTTTAAGAACGAATCGACTCGATTTAGCCACGATTTAACAACGAATTGGGAAGAATTGTACGGCGACTCAAGACGAATATTCGTTCTTCGTCGTTGTTCGACGAGTCAGCTCGTCATTCTTTTGTCTTTAACCATTGCGGTAGAAAAATCGTGGCAGAAAAAAAGTTGTGGTCCCATAGTGGCGATTTTTGCGGCGACTCGCAACGAATTATCATTCGTGGAGAAAATCGCTTGAGTCGTCGCGAGTCGTTGTAGTTCGTTGCGAGTCGTTGTAATTCGTTCTGCGAACCGTTGCGCATCGCGAAGAACGCCATGAATCGTGTTAGCACAACGAATGTTTTGGGAATGTTCAAAACTATCGCCATGTCGCGACGATTTCCTTTCATTCTTTTTATGGAACAATAGGGCAGTGCACCATATGAACAATCGGACTTATTTGAGTCAGTTCCACGGGCGTAGATCTGTCATTGATACCTTTCAACAGGGGGATGATCTATTCATTCACCCCCCCCCCCCTCCCCCTCGTGATGAATAGGTATTACGTAAGTCTCTACGCCCATGGTCAGTTAAAAAACGGACAGCGGCGATCTTCACAACGAAGCGATACGACTCGCAACGAATTGCAACGATGTGGAACGACTTGACACGAATATGCAACGGTAAATACAATGATTTTTGGTGAAAATCGTCGTGGCGTGGCGATTGTTTTGAACAGTTGAAGACGGCGATTTTCACGATTTTCTTAACGATGCGCGACGGTTTTGGGGGAAGAACCGATACGATGTAACACGACGCAACACGACCTAAGCGATTTTCTCGACGAATGTCAAATCGTTGCGATTCGCCGTGAAAATCGTCAGTATGGGACTGGGCCTTTAACCACATATTAAAGCTTCCTTGTCAAAAAAAACAAAAACAAATTAAACTTACCGTCAGGTTGTTGAGGACCATGGGCATGATGAAAAGGAAGATGATGAAGAAGATGTAAGACAGGGCTGGCTGCGGAGTATTGTTTTTCGCAGTGTCCTCATTGAAGAGATCGTCCTTGTTGAACTCCCCGAGCATCATCGTCATGATCGACATGAAGGCGGCCTCAATCGTCGAGAAGCGATACTGTCAACGAGCGCCCGAACGTGAAGTATAAACGGAAAGTATATGGTTTAATCTTTATTTGTTAGTAACAATTTGAACTTATAGAATGAGTTTTGGTTTACAGGGCACTGCAAATAATATGTTAACGAGGTAGAGGAACAACTTGGTGAAGGAACTGAGAAAGCATGTAATTCCCAAAGCAAAACCGTGTTGGATATTTTGACAACATATTGTATTCCTCTTTAAATTTGTTGGATATATTGACAATATATTGCATTCCTCTTTACAACTTTTGGATTTATTGACAACATATTTTATTCCTCTTTAAAGTTGCGGATTTAATAACAACATATTGTATTCCCCTTTAAACATATCCTGCATGCACTGACGTACCATGTATATGGCAATCATACTAAATACTACTGTTGCTAAACCTGAGTTTTAGCACTAAATTTCGAAATGAATAAACATGAAATGAGAAGAAAACATACCACATTCCAGTACAGCATGTTGAAAGTGACGCAGAATGAAACTATGAACATAACGTACACCATCATGGCCTGCAGTGAAGTAAAATGGGAAATTGGGAAGGGAAATGGTTAAATTTCTGTTTATACTGCTGCCACTGCTTTGACTACTCACTGGCGGCTGATGTGTTTCTAAACAGCCCGCCAGCAAATTTAGTAGCATCGTAACCCGTTTTTTATGACATGGCATCCTTCAGTGGGGAGCAAAGTTAGAGAACAGTGGTAAAACAAATCCTTAATTTCCAAAAGGATATCAGAAAAGGAAGGATTTACCCTTTCTTCTGTACCAGTAAGCAAACAAAAATCACCATCTAGATTTCCTTTAATATCTGAAAACCTTATAAAAGCGCCCTCAAACAATACGACCTGACCACTTTAAGCGTAAACCTCAATGGGAACCGGGACGGTTACGTACAGCGTTTATGAGGATTTTCAGAATCTCGAAGTGACCGGGTTAAGTTACCTTAATCAGTGACGTCAGTGTTTCGAGGAACATCAATACGTAGAGACCAGTAGCCTTGAACCTGAAACATAGACACACAATTTTTAAATCTTTTACTATCGCTGACTACTTTTTAAAGATACTATATACATTGTTCAGCTGTATTTTTCCCCCTCATTTATTGGGCAAATTCTCTGTTTTTATGTAATGCATACTTCCAAAGGCATTGGACGTGAAAAGGCAAATATCCTTCCCTAAACATGCTGACGCAGCAAAGTTCTGTAAAATTTTCAGATTAATGCCCTCGTGAGGTTTACTGGTCCAATGGCTTTTTTCTTCAGAAAATGAAGAATGAAGAATATCCGTTAAAGTTATCCGCTAGAGAGTGCAGTTTGCATAAACGCAAGAGGGTTTAATTAATTAAATCACGTGTAATTAGTCAACAAATTTTTTGTTTGGCAAATACGGTATAACTAAACTTACAGTTTGAAGTACATGATCAGCTTCATCCACGAAAAGAAGACACATATGGTGCCGACTATCTCGTCCGACTTGCAGGGTGTGTGGCCAGGGGGAATCACGTAGATCAACGCGGAGAGCAGATTCGCCCAATCTACGTAGTTACCGAAATCCATGAAGTATTTCAAACGCTTTGAGAAGAAAAGAGTGAAGTCATGTAGTTTCAGATAAATAAAACTCGCTCAATTCACGGTGTCGGGTAAAAGAAACATGGCAGTGGAAATACTGTCCGAGGAAATAATTTCAGAGGAAAAAAGGTCATATGATAAAGTTTGCTTCTTTAAAACAAGATTCGCCCATTTCACGTAGCGACCGAAATCAGTGACGTGTTTTAAACGCTGCCAGAAAGAAAACTCGAGGCTACATATTATTGCATGCACTTGATATATCAGTTTATTTAAAATAACATTTGTTATATGTAGCTATGTAGCTACCGAAATCTATGAAATGAATCGCTGCCATCATGTCAAATTATGGAATAATTATTTGGAAATTATAGTAACAAAATGATTATGTCCATCGGATAGGGTATCTTTTCCAATGAAAAACGATACCAAGAACAGTACTTTTGGTCGTGTAGTTTTTGTTTTAGGGCGCTCTGAGTGACACCATGTCAGGTTCCCATTTTGGTCAATTTTTACCAAGTCAGTGCCTGATAAATCGCACTTACTGCCCGTCATAGCATCGAACAACGAGTAATACGCGCGCTATTGTTAGTGTGCATCCAGCTGTGTGCCGAGAGAATGGGCATGGTTGTTCGATGCTATGACGGGCAGGAAGTGCGATTTATCAGGCACTGACTTGGTAAAAATTGGCAAAAATGAGAACCTGACATGGTGTCACTCAGAGCTCCCGAAAACAAAAACTACACTGCTCCGTTCCGTTTTACTTTTATTTATTTTTTAAATTTTATTTATTTTTATTTTTTATTTTTTTTGGGGGGAACCTGTAGAGAAACCCACGTTATCAGAAAGAGCAAAAGAAATTACTCCACGTATTATTGTAACTTATGCCCGCTTCGGAAATCGATTGTCAAGTGCAGGCCCGTAGCCTGGTTTTAACTTTGTATTATTTGTATTTATTTTGGGCGACAGACCTCCCCCACCCCCCCCCCCCCTCTTGCTTACAAACCTAAACCAGATGGTATAATTGGCCGATAGTAAGACTTACCACGATGTATATTTGCACCAGTTCTCCAGTGAGTACGACGCTGCAATAAATGATGATAGTCAAGGAGAGGATCGAAAGAATAGGGTCTGTAAACCAACTGTGACCCTGCAAATTTGGTCAAAATTATAAGAAAATACAAAACTACATTAAAAAGTTTGCCAAAGTGCGAAAGACCCCCCCCCCCCCCCTCCTCCCTAAAAACAAAATAATCCCAAACAAATTGTAACACTATTGAAAAACGCAACGAAGGAAAACATTTTGTATAACGATGAACCAAATTGCTACAAAATAAGGTTTTATGTGGAAACTGGAAACTGGTATGGAAACTGGTATCCGTCAAGGATATTTAATTGGATTTTAAATGTGTATTTTTTAAACACAACAGGCAGATAAATATGAATTTGTTGGGTGCACATACAAATAGGAGCTAAAATTACAAGTACACACAATTAACACGAATATGATCATGAATTGTAATAAACATATCAAATACAAAACAGTTCATACACTATGAATTCATTTTTACATAACATATCTATCTAGCTAAATGACTAATTGGGATGAATTTAACTCTAGCTAAATGAATGATTTCGTGCGTCAGTATACGTTTAACGTTGCGTGTGATTTCAACGAACTATCAACACACAAACCTTAACAAAAAACAAGGGGTCTAGTAACTTTGTTGACATGTGCAAACAGTGATCAATGGTTGGTAAAATGTGTAGTTTTGTGATTTTAAATGTCCTCTAAGTATTGTGTGAAACTTTCATGTTAAGTGGATGTTAAAAGGCAGAGTATAATGAGAAAAAAAATGCAAACTTATATTCCCTAACTAATTACTCTGACTTTGTACATGGTTATATCACTATCCAGCGGATAGTTAAACAATCCGAACACTTCAATTGTAAACATCTTAACAAAAGGGAAATTTGAAAAACCGAAACCTGTTCCATGCTTCTATTGGCAATACGAATACAACACGGTATGAGAGAACCACTATAGATTTCTAGTGGATTTTTGTGGATTTGGACAATGTTACTAAACCGAACATAAAAAGTAACTCCCCCCTTTAGAAACTGCTCATAATTTCAGAACCAAGAATCGTTTAAATATTTCGTCTTGCAAAAATAAATATATGGTATCGACGGCTCTGCTCTATGGATCTCTTGTAACGATCTGTATGTTGGTCTGTATTTTGTTAAATAACTTACATTATGCAAATTGTACAGTTGTAAGTAGTGTTCAAGGGATCTTGCATCTTTGTTGATATTTTAACAACCTGAAGAAAGGTCTATGAGTAATAATATAATATATACCCGATTCAATTATAGCGCCTAATATGATTGATAATCATCTCTAAGCGCTATAAAATGATATTATTACCCCGGTCTTATGGATACAATGCAAACCAGCACACATTGTGCGCACCATCTCCGCTCCCTAGGGAGTATTCCTTCAAAGCGGCTCATGGGCATTGAGAAGATCCTTCACATCAAGGATTTCACCTCCTACCGGGTACCCATTTATACACTAGGGTAGAGAGCAACAATGTGGATTAATTGTCTTGCTAAAGGACAAACGCGATGGGCATACTCCGGGTTCGAACTCGGGATCTCCCGCTTGGAAAGCGAGCGCTCTACCAATCTTACTCTTTTCATTTATATTTTGTATTTCTGGTCAGTTTCTATATATGTTTGAATTAATTATACAAAAAAAGCTGCATCACTTCTGTGGTCCCTCGCATATATCCCCAAGTTGATTTCTCTCTTTCGGGTTTGTGTCAGGTTTATAATAGCTTCTGACCACACGAGCATTGGAAACTAAGGGGTTTCAGGGACGAGCACCACACTACGGTTTTTCTATAGCTCAGTCGGTACAGCGCCGGTCTAGCATTCCGGAGGTCTCAGGTTCGAATCCCGGAGAAATCCCATTTTCTCTACTCTTTTTTCATTTATATTATCTATTTCTGGACAGTTTATATGTGCGTTTGAATACATGGAATAGAATACATAAATAAACTTAAACAGAGTCCATCTGAACACCCACCTCCTCATCCAGCCAAACTGTGCCTATTAAGTCTGGTCTGAGGGTGAGGTTCACCGGTGGACACACGCTCTCGGCAGTCATAATATTTTTTCTAGTGTAGAGTTCTGGTATTGTGGGTACCAGCACGGTGTAGGATGTCAAGACTGCCAGGAAGAGCAGGTACATGGAGAGGTCCACGACATAGCAGACACGACCGAAGCGGTTCCTTGGAAAGAATGAAACACAATAGAGAGTACTAAACATTGATGAAGACGTTCTGGATTGTGGAGTTCTGAGATCTTTGGTATGATCAAAGTGTAGGAGGTCAAGACTACCAGGAATAGCAGGTACATGGAGAGGTCCACGACATAGCTAGGAGACACGACCTAAACGGTTCCTTGGACAAATGAATGAAACAAAATGGAGAATACGAAACATTGATGAAGATGTTCTGGAGTGTGGAGTTCTGAAAGCATGGGTATGATCAAGGAGTACCTCCTTGGTATGATCACAGTGTAGGCGGTTAGCACCGCAATAAATAGCAAGTACATGGTGAGGTCCACGGCATAGCAGACACGACCGAAACGGGTCCTGGACTGATTGTTGGGGTGGGGGGGGGGGGGGGGGGGGGGATGGGGGAGGGGGGCGTACGCGAATAATTGGGGGCATACCTTATGTGTTTCTTAATTTGTACACAGATTTGCCCTAATGTGCCCTCCGCCCCCCCCCCCCCCGTAGCTACGCCATTGGGACATCAAAAGCATCTTATCGTTAAGGAAACATCATACGTTGTGTTATATGTGTTTTTATTAGAGAATAATAATCAAAGGACAGGTCAGTAAACACGATTGTATGATGTTAACACAAATATGTGACATCAATACAATTCATTCATATAAATTTTTATTTACAATATTTCATCCGTTTCCAACGGATACGCCAAGTATATATAAAGCCCTCTGCACACAGAGCCGACTCGACCCAATCCGACTGGATTTCAGTCGGTTCAGCTCAGTGTACGTTGCCTCAGGACTCCTGTTTTGCCAGTTAAAGTGGTAGTACAGTTTTGGTAAGGCTGAACTTTAGTAACCAAACCTGGACAGTAACATTATAAACTAATAGTTATAACTCCACCATGCTCGAAAGGTATACAAAATTACAAACGACTAAGTAAAAAGCCCGTTATCATTCAAAAAGAGCCATTAAAACACAAGAGGGCGCTTTCTAAAAAAGCATTGGTTTCAACCATTTTTCATACAAAATTATGCATGTGATGTTTTATTGAAATAATGATTAAATAGAGAGATCATCAACTATTTAAAAAACACTTTTGAAAATTTTTGAAAAAGTGCAAGCATTTTTTTTATTTTTTGAAAAATCGTTTTTTTATTTTTATTTACAATATTTCATCCGTTTCCAACGGATACGCCAAGTATATATAAAGCCCTCTGCACACAGAGCCGACTCGACCCAATCCGACTGGATTTCAGTCGGTTCAGCTCAGTGTACGTTGCCTCAGGACTCCTGTTTTGCCAGTTAAAGTGGTAGTACAGTTTTGGTAAGGCTGAACTTTAGTAACCAAACCTGGACAGTAACATTATAAACTAATAGTTATAACTCCACCATGCTCGAAAGGTATACAAAATTACAAACGACTAAGTAAAAAGCCCGTTATCATTCAAAAAGAGCCATTAAAACACAAGAGGGCGCTTTCTAAAAAAGCATTGGTTTCAACCATTTTTCATACAAAATTATGCATGTGATGTTTTATTGAAATAATGATTAAATAGAGAGATCATCAACTATTTAAAAAACACTTTTGAAAATTTTTGAAAAAGTGCAAGCATTTTTTTATTTTTTTGAAAAATCGTTTTTTTTTTTTAATTTACAATATTTCATCCGTTTCCAACGGATACGCCAAGTATATATAAAGCCCTCTGCACACAGAGCCGACTCGACCCAATCCGACTGGATTTCAGTCGGTTCAGCTCAGTGTACGTTGCCTCAGGACTCCTGTTTTGCCAATTAAAGTGGTAGTACAGTTTTGGTAAGGCTGAACTTTAGTAACCAAACCTGGACAGTAACATTATAAACTAATAGTTATAACTCCACCATGCTCGAAAGGTATACAAAATTACAAACGACTAAGTAAAAAGCCCGTTATCATTCAAAAAGAGCCATTAAAACACAAGAGGGCGCTTTCTAAAAAAGCATTGGTTTCAACCATTTTTCATACAAAATTATGCATGTGATGTTTTATTGAAATAATGATTAAATAGAGAGATCATCAACTATTTAAAAAACACTTTTGAAAATTTTTGAAAAAGTGCAAGCATTTTTTTTTTTTTTTGAAAAATCGTCTAATTATTTGGGCCCCAAATAATTATAAGATCAGATATATTTATTGAAGTTTATTCTGCCATTAAAAGTGCATGTTCTCAAATTCGACACTAAGTTTTTCATTACCTCACAAAACAATTGTGATGTGCAGCGCCCTCTCTACCAAAACTAAACTACCCCTTTAAGAGCCAGTCGGAGATCATTCGAGTCCAATTCAACATGTTGAATCCGCTTCGACTGAGCGAAACCCACTCTAGCCTGACTGAAGACCAGTCGGATCGGATCGAGTTGGCTCTGTGTGCGGAGGGCATAACATGAACAACATCGATGTGGACCTTTTATATTCGTTCACATTTTGAACTCTCTCTATAGATGATATCATGTTTAAACATGTGCATAATTGTTAATTAAGAATGATCAAAATTAATCTGTATCGACAATATGTGTTATGCCTTTCCAGAGGGATTTGCATTGATAGAGAAGACAAAGGGCTTGTCAAATTTCACAGGTGTTACATAAGTTACTGGTATTAAAAAAAAAGAAATTGCCTGGACTAAAGTTGTGCCACTGATGAGAATTCGGGCAATTTGCCAGTATTTTACTAAATGTATCAACTTAAACTAGACTAAAAAGACATAAACTACCAGTATACCGGTAAAACCATTCAGCACATGTGGAATTTGAGTAGCACATTGATGATTGTCATGAAACACTAGGGTCCCGTTTCATAAAACTTTTCCAATTGTTGTAAGTGTCAAATTATTGTAACTACTATACGGCAACAGCCAATCAGCATCAAGCATTATAGCTGTTGTCATATAGTAGTCTGTAGTTACAATAATTGAACAGGTTTTTGTGAAACAGTGCCCAGAGATATGCTACTTGTTTTACCTCAGACTAACATTCCAGTAAAATGGTGTAACAACATGAACAATATACCAGTAATATTATGTCCAAGGTTGTAATCCTCCCATCAAAAGGACATAATTTTACAGGTGACATGTTAAACCAAATCATTGGAATGTCGAGCATCGATCCTTTGTCTGGTTGTTTAATGAAGAGAAACAGTCAGAGGTGGTGCATTATAATGCATCAATGTACTAGTCAAATATCACATGTGCGAAACGGTTTAATTGGTTACTTGTAATTTCTGTCTGTTTGAGTCTAGCTTAAAGTTGATTTTGGTAGAATGTCGGCCATAGATTTTATCTTACCATTTTCGTTTCAAGATGTTCTGCGATAATTCATGGGCCAGAAGGTTCTCTCTTCCATATTGACACATTGTCTGGTCCATGCATAATGAAGAAAGAAAAAAAGGATTTAACAAATAGTATTATTCATGCACAATAAGAGAAAAAATGAGAACTGTTGTAATTACGTTAGTTATGACTGGTATATAGGCTGCGGAACATCATTTCAATTTCATGCAAATAATGATATTATTTATCTAAATAGTTCAGGGTCAAATAAGTAGTTTTGCGGATAAATTGTCTTGTGCGGAGGCGCCTAATTTGTTAATCCTCTGTGTATCAAATTAAACTGAAAGAATCCACTAGGTCAAGATATAAACTCTTGTTAAAGTTTCCGGAGATCATTTAAAAGATATCTCATAGAGAATGATTCGGCATAAAACCCTGTAAATATATATCAATTGTTATTTATATCATATTGTGATTTATGTTATATTGTAAACGATATTGTTGTTTGGTAAATAAATTTCATTTCAAATTTAATTTCATTTCATTCAAGTTCTGTAGACAAGTCTGAATAGATAGCTTAGATCTCTGAGCAAGCCTGTATGTTAGCCTACATACGTTTAATTGAGTTGTGCTAGGTGTGCAAACAAATTTAATATAAAACTGATATAACAAATTACGCAGATAAGAAACGGCGCATTATTTTGTAAACAAACTATTGCGTGTGTTTCCAACTTTCGCATGTTTCGAGAATACCTGCAGACGATTTGTCAACTTAATTGCTGGAAGTAAAAATATTTAGCTTTAAACAATCGATCAGACATGAACGGCGAACGGACTATGAATTTCAAAGGATATAATATATGTGCAGACCATCAATTGAAATCGTTTCATATGTTAGCATAACTAGATAATGATATATAATATTGTGGGTGGAATCATTTCCAATCAAACCTATTGGACTATTGTTTTTCTTTTGTTACGAATGCAATGAAAATGAAGCCACCCTTTTAACGCGAATTTGACTGATCAACCTATAAACATAGATAAACATTTTACAAAATGGGCTAGGCTTTTCCTATATTTATTTTCCTAATTTAAATAACTATATAAAAGAAAGCAGCTCAATACCCTGATGGCGAAATATCGAAATCCATTTTCTTTGGTCGATTCATCGTCTGGCCCGGGATCGATGTACTGATAATCGTACTTGACCTAGAGGAAGAAGAAAACATCAAATACAAATGATGAATTATGAAATAAAAATAATGCATTATTACGCTGTACTTAAACTACCAATTACACTATATTTCTCTCTAATAAATATACGAATTGTAATTACGTGTACACCGTAGACAAAACTTGAACACTGCTCGTTGTATGAATGTTCTTCAGCTTACCGATAATGTTATGGTCAATATTGGATTTAATAGTAAATATATAATCCATTGCGGATATAGTATCGGAAATAATATCGCTAATGATATTCGCTTGTCTCGCAATGTAAAACTAGGAATCTAAACGATCACGACGTTTCGTATGCTACTGCAATACTTTGTCAAATGATAATATCGAATGTAGACACTCGGCTTTTTATGCTCTACCGTGGCTCCCAACATCACAATCTCGCATGAGCGATTGCGTTCCTGATAGGTCAACAACGGAACCCGCTGATTGGCCGGTGCACACGGGCAAACAACCAATCAACGGAACACTGGATCGGCCCGCCTAACGAAACAGCGTACGGTACGTCGCCACGACACTACCCCGAACAACCGGCCCACAACGGTTGATGCCAAACCCACGGCAGAACCCCCCTAGCCACCTTCTCGCTACAACGCTCATATCTACGTATCAATTTGAGGGCAAGGTGCCCGTATGTTCAATCAATAATAGTAAATATATAATCCATTGCGGATATAGTATCGGAAATAATATCGCTAATGATATTCGCTTGTCTCGCAATGTAAAACTAGGAATCTAAACGATCACGACGTTTCGTATGCTACTGCAATACTTTGTCAAATGATAATATCGAATGTAGACACTCGGCTTTTTATGCTCTACCGTGGCTCCCAACATCACAATCTCGCATGAGCGATTGCGTTCCTGATAGGTCAACAACGGAACCCGCTGATTGGCCGGTGCACACGGGCAAACAACCAATCAACGGAACACTGGATCGGCCCGCCTAACGAAACAGCGTACGGTACGTCGCCACGACACTACCCCGAACAACCGGCCCACAACGGTTGATGCCAAACCCACGGCAGAACCCCCCTAGCCACCTTCTCGCTACAACGCTCATATCTACGTATCAATTTGAGGGCAAGGTGCCCGTATGTTCAATCAATAATAGTAAATATATAATCCATTGCGGATATAGTATCGGAAATAATATCGCTAATGATATTCGCTTGTCTCGCAATGTAAAACTAGGAATATTGGATTTGATAAAAATTAGAAGAACAAATTACGATAACACCGTCAAAAGAAATTTATCAACCGTACACTCTTTTCTCAGCTATATTGACTTCCATTCGAATTAAGATTGGTGGACCAATTAACGTACATGTAGATTTGTTGGCAAATCTTCTGTGAGAAATTGCTCCATCAACCATGCACGACCCCATCCGCCACCACTTCCTAACCACCGTGCAGCTCCCATCCATCCATAACGACAACGTCACAAGTTGGACGGAAAGGTTTGCTGAAAAATACACCTAGATGTCAAAAAGAAAATGCACGCTATATATACGTACATCGTAGTTTGTGTTTTGTGGATTCTTAAAGGACTTGTAGACGCATCGGTCCATGACGAGGAGCGCGACATCGGGAAGTTTTTCGATCAGGGCTTTCATCGGCGAGATCATCTGTTCGTCCTTACTCTCCATCGCGATCCGCCAGCTTTAAAGTATTTTTAAAGGAGAGAGAGAGAGCATTAGTTGTTATATACAATGCAAGCTTTCCAGTAGGTCCTTGCTAGCTTCAATGAAAATAAACTAACTGTTTCACATCGGTTCAACTGATTAATGGGCTCTGTCACTGGCGTAAATCTGTCCGGAAAACACAATGCATTGGGGGGTCGAGCAATTGTTCACAAACGGGTTGTGAACAATTGCTCGACCCCCCAATGCATTGTGTTTTCCGGACAGATTTACGCCAGTGGGCTCTGTCTTAATAATTTGTTTACGGAGATTGCAAAATCTATTAGTTGGTAATAGTTTTATGATTCCCCTGCATGAATAGGGCTTAATTATTTCGCTTGAAGCCCCTGCCCTGGCTTGTACATAATTATAACTAATCGTTGTACGTATGTTGTTTGAATGAAATAAAGAAGAACAACTACATGTAAATATTAACTTTCATGGCACGAATTCCCCGATACCCATACTTATAAAAGATTTTTAATGATTTATGCCAACTCCACAACACCAAGATCAGATTCCGTTCCGACGGACAATTATGTGTATCTGAACTAAAAACCAGACGTGCGTATATTATAGTTCAGATCCTTTGAATAGCCATTTTTTCTGATCAGGGCCCCGTTGCAGGAAGGGTTACAGTCGATTGTAAAGTTGCAATTAATTGCAATTCAGATCATGTGACTGAATGCACATATCTGATTTATCTGGTTTAAATATGCATAATTTATTTGCTGACTTGCCATAATTTGCAACGTTACAATCTATTGAATTCTTTCAACAACAGGGCCGAAATAGGATCCTGTAGTGTACGGTGAGTTTTGTATTTACTCTTTGCTCTTGACGATTGCAGTGGCGATCTCGCTGTGTTCCTTCTCGATGGCGAGTTCGAGCGGTGTGAAACCCTCGTTGTTCGACGTCGACTGGTCAGCCCCCGATCGAATGAGGAGGTTGGCGGCAGCGATGTGACCGGCGTTGGTGCTGCAGCACATATGCAGGGCAGTGTTCTTGACAAGATAAACGAAGCAAAACATAATTCCAATGGCTCTCCTGAATGAAGATACGGAATTGCCAGTTTCAATAGTGTTATCTTATGTTTCCTGTGCAGATTTTGTTTAGGCATTATTAAACGTTCCAGCATCGGACCACGCAATTACTGTTCAGAAATCATGCTTAATTGATATATATACAATATAATACAAACCGGAATGTAAATAAACCAAATGTATTAGCTTGGTGGAAGACCAAGTTGCGCGTGCAATAGAACGCAGCCGGTGTTGCGATCAAATGCGTATCCGGCGTTACGCGTTCATCCAAACGGAATCCGCCTGAGATTTTAATAAATACCACAACACACAAAACAATTGCAACAGCAGCAACCCCGCCATATTGACTAGCCACGTATGGTGTAGCAAGCTATTAGAAGGGGACGTATTCAGTGGGGTGAGGGATTGGGCCATGACTGTTACGGGGACAATTGTCCCCTTGGACGGCTCACGCCGAGGGGGACGCATGAAGCTGGTGGCCTGGTCCGGGGGTCAATGACCGCGGGGAAACTACCTCGCACTTTACACCGGCTGCTCATTTGATGGTCACGTTCGCCAGTTGTTCCTGTCATGCGTTCAGATCAGGCGCTAGGCCTGTCAAATCTCTGACAAATTAAAATTCGGGCATAATAATTTACCTTTTAAAAACGTTAACAGTCAGGCGCACTCCCGAAAAAGTGAGATAGCTTGTAGTCCCGTCAAAGCGGGATTATGGATAATTCATGATACCTGTGAATGAACACTCGCATCTCCTTCATGACCAGACTATTTTCAAACAGTGGAGTATTCTTAAAGTCAGATATGTATGTTAACTAAAATAAATAATCCATCACGTAGGATCGATGTATAGTGATTGAATGGAAAATAAGTAAAATCAAAATTCCAAATAAGTTCAAGTCACGTGATTATTCGAGAATGACGATTCCATTGCGAAAACTCAACACACGC
Source organism: Echinarachnius parma (assembly GCA_037951105.1). Taxonomy (NCBI): domain Eukaryota; kingdom Metazoa; phylum Echinodermata; class Echinoidea; order Clypeasteroida; family Echinarachniidae; genus Echinarachnius; species Echinarachnius parma. The sequence continues at coordinate 64,668 of JBAMJV010005662.1, read as the reverse complement.
ACTGAATAATACTGGTTTAGGGTTATCATTATTTGGTATAGCGTCTTATAGGGAACGGGTTAATGTTGAAATAGGACAAATTATTTATAGACGTACTCCGTTTTTGTCGACAGCATTGATTTCGCTGTTGTTCTCGATGAGGATGCTCATTGTCTCCACGTGGTTGTTAAGCGAAGCCAGCATCAATGCCGACATCAGTTGATCATTCCTGCAGTGAAGAGAATAATAATCGTTTTTCACCGTGGACATACATTATCACATGAAAAACATAAACCAGGGAACACCAGGCAAAGAACAACTCATAATTATATGTTTTGTTACCGTTGTGTGATACAAAATACTGTAGATGCCCAACATTTTGCAAAGGGTTGTGTAATTCATAAACAATGCAATATATTACCAATACTTACAATTACGAGATATGGAGACAATATAATCACAGACCTATGAACACATACTGTCGTATTGGGCTGTTTTTTTTCTTCAATTATATATTTTTTTCCGGAAACGTACTTTTCTAAAGCTTTTTGGTGGAATGGACTACAAGAATATTATCTTTTGGATGGTGGTACTCTTTAAAGGCTCTTTATCAAGACACATAATACTATGACCGTTTACTCGGGTATAGTTTCCGTTTTAGATCGAATTTAGTGGCGTTATGTTAGGTTTCGAAATGTGTCGAATTTCAACCGAAATGTCATCTTACACATTAGTGATGTCTGCTCCCAACTTAAGGAGAGCCCTGACCGTTGAGTGGCGTCCGAAGGAGCAGCTGGTCAGGAGAGGGGTCATCCCGTCCTTATCATCCTCATTGAGTAGTTCGGGGGTGTGGCGAAGTAGCTCCTCCATGCATGTCGTGTATCCGCCCCTGCGTGTTGGATTCGTTTGTTGCGTATACAATGTCATTCAATTCGATTACATTCAGTGCAGTTCTATTCAAATCTACCCTGCATTTTTATCACATTAAGTTCAGTTAAATTTATTTTCACTCTACCCGTACTTCAGTTCAATTTAGTTAAATTCGTTTCAGATGCATTCAAAACAATTCAATTCAACTCAGATTAATTCACGTTATTTCAAATCCAAACTGTAAACGAAATATAACACAAAAATTGATATAGTCCGGGGTGTTGCGAAGTAGTTCCTCTTTTCATGCTTTTAGCGATCAGTTCCTAAACTGATACGCTTTGGCTGGAATTCACAAAGGACAGAAGGAGGATTATTAACAAATCATGTTTTTGGAGCGCCAATTTTAAACTGATGGAGAAAGGGTGTGCGCTTGTTAATAATAACAAAAGTTGAATATGCACATTAATAGTTGTAAAGACACCATATAACGGTTTACGTTCTTAGACGATTAATTTGTTTGGGTGCCGCTGGTTATCAAGCACCAACGGCCACCATCAGATACTGTTCAGCCCGTAGCCAGGATTTTCCAAGGGAGGGGGGGGGGGGGGGGGTGCAAAATTTCCAAATTGGGACCGAGAACGGTTGTTGCTGAGACACCGAGACCACTGGTTGAGTCGTTCAAAAGGGGGGGGGGGGGGGGGGGGGTGTCCGTCGCCAACAATTTTCGAGGCCGAGACCAAGACCACGGGCTTAGTTGTGTAAGCGGGGGTGGGGAGGGGGGAGGGCAAAATACCTTTCTGAATTTGGGCGGGTGCGTATGCGCACCCTGTTACAAGTGGCACTTCATGGTTTCAAATCATGATTATATAAAACCGTTGTTTTAATAAATTTGTGAATTCCAGCCTTATAGGGCTGTACTTACTGAGCTGTTATATGTACAGGTGTCTTTTCGTTGAAATCTCGAACTTCTACTTCCGCGTCGAATCTGATGAGCAGTTTGATCATCTGAAACACGAACAAACAACATATTATTTTCAACATTCTTCCCTGCCGAAAAGAACATTTAAGGGGACCACCAAGCAAAGATCATTGGCGCATGTGTTTTAGTATCGTAATTTGATTAATAGATGACCAGCACTTCGCAAAGGTTTGTGTAATTTATAAACAATTCTGTTAATCACCCCGGCAGTGTATTTGAAATCACAAGTGACAGTAAACTAGGAAGCCATTCTAACTTATACAAATCCACAAGAAATGTTAAGTAATTGGGCAATATCTTTGGTGAATATGAAAACAAATACAGAGCTTTCTAAAAGTTATTCAGCTTATTTCGGGGTCAGTGATGTCGGGTCACCCGGTCTAACTCACGTCTACATTGCCGGTTTCCGCAGCGTAGTGGAGGGCCGTATGATCATGGATGTCCGGTAAATCCAGCAGATCTCTCCCGCCATTCATGAGGATGAATTCGGCAAAGACGAGGTGGTCCATCTCTGCTGCCCAGTGCAACGGCGTCTTGTGGTGCATGTCAAAAACTAGATTATATAGAGTGGTGAAGTGTGACGTCATCAAAAATCTATTTTTAGAATTTTCAAATTTGAACATCATTTTCCGAAAGAGCATCAAAAATAATGTCAAAATGTCGAAAATTAATTGAATACTTTACATATTCAATTGATTTTTGACATTTGGACATTAATCTTTTAAAGGGATAGTTGAGTTCTGGTAAGGAGAGTACAGTTTTAGTGAAACTGAATTTTAGTAACCAAAACCTGCATCATTACATTACAAACTAATAGTTATAACTAGAAAGGAACACAAAATTACAAATGACGTAGTAAAGATCATGTTATCATTCAAAAAGAGCCGTTAAAACGTAAGAGGGCGCTCTCTAAACACTCATCGGTTTCAACCATTTTGAATAAAATATTGTGCATGTGATGCTTTGTTGAAATAGTGATTAGATAGAGAAATAACCAACAACTATTTAAATACCTATTTTGTAACTTTTTGAAAAGAGGAAGCATTTTTTTGAATTTTTAACGGCTGGTTCAAAATTCTCTAATAAACCCGGGGCCCCGGGTTTATTACAAATTGTTATATTTATGGATATTTCAGCCGTTTCTGAACCGATTTTGATCAAACAAAGATGATTTTATTGTTTAAATATTATGCTCTTTCAAATTTTACACTCAGTTTTTCATTACCTCACAAACCAATTATGTAGTCTAGCGCCCTCTCTACCAAAACTCAACTTTCCCTTTAAGTTCTTTCAGAAAAATTAAGAAATTCTAAAAATAGATTTGTATGACGTCATAGCTTATGTACTATATAAGGAGCATTGTATAATTCAAGAACAGTATAACTCATTTATTATTATTCATTCGTGTCATATTATTGTTCGTAACCACGTTCTTACCTTTTGACCACCGATGTGTATACAATATTATTTAAAACATAATAATCTGTATGTTTATAATTTTCCTTTTCTCCTCTTTATTCATTTTCGTTTATCCCGCCATCTCCTTCTCCCTCTTTCTTCTTCGTCTTCTCCTCATTTCGATCACAATGGGAGCACTGAATGGATGAATACATTTTTTGTCTTGACTCTTCTATAAGGCGTTAAGTTGTGTACTATCGTTATATGTTTTAATTAGATGTGTACTTCAGGAACCACACAATTACATAACTGTACACGACTTATTTGCAGTGGTTGTGGAGAATCGGATTCAATTTGCTTAGAGAAAGATACTGCAGGGCAGAAAAAAGGCAAGAACGTTACTCCTATCGCCATAGAGTATCGATGTGTTACGTCAAAGGACAACTGCTAGTATTCTACTAAAAAGACAGAATTAAGCATCCACAGCTGTAACATTTGAGTAGCACATCAATGGTTGTCATGCATCACCAGATATATTTTAATTGTTTATTCTCAGACTAAACTTCCAGTGATATGTTTAACAAGTCACCAGTAATCTACAGTCCTTTTAATTCTCTGATCAAAAGGACACAATATTATTGGTGACTTGAAAAACCATGTCCATGGGATGCCAAGCATCCCTTTTGGTGTGCGTCTTATGAGGAGAAACAAGGTACATGAATAACACCAATGTGCTAGTCATATTCACAGGCTTTAACTGGTGCCTGATAATTACTCTAAATTTAGTCTAGCTTAAGTTGATAATTTAGTAAGATACCCGCCAATTCGTTTAGAACCATTATTTTGTTTTAACAAAAGAATGTGTCATCGGTTCTCGATAGGTACTGTAGTATATTTTGATTCTTCGGCCTGTTTCGAATCGCTCGATCAAAGTCCAAACTCTTTCTATAAAGGAACAGGAAATCCAACAGTTTCGGATATCTCGCCACCCGTCCAATGCCAGGGAATCGGGGATAGTTTTCCTAGAGATTTTCTATACTGGACTCACCGTTCCAGACGGCTCCCCTTGTCAGCAGCAGCTCCCCGGCGGGTCGATGGCCCTTCCAGGCGGCGCAGAGTAAAGGTGTGAACCCGTTGTTGTCAGGGTCCGTGACGATGGCCCCTTCGTGGATCAGGTATGCCATGATCTCGACTCGGTTGTAGAGCGTGGCCCTATACACAACAAAAGAAAAAGAAAAGAAAGGCAGGCAAATTATCAACAATCATCGTCATTTTGGGGCGAGATGTTGCTTGACCCATTGCTTGCTTTGAATTCTGCTTCATATATATTATGATTAAAAGAGGGCAAAGAAAATGGGATTCCAGCGGGATTCGAACCCGAGACCTCCGGATTGCTAGACCGGTGCTCTTCCGAATGAGCTATATATAGAAAACCCTAGTACGGTGCTCGTCCCTGAAGCCCCTTAAATCTCATTGCCCGGGTGGTCAGAAGTTATTATAAACCTGACATAAACCCGAAGGATACAATCAACTTGGGGATATATGCGAGGGATCACCGATGTGATACAGCTTTTTGTAATAATTAATATATTTCATATAATATTTATATCATATCAACATACAGTCATATCAATAAATATTGATGATTTCCTAACCCCTTCCATTCCTCTTAATGGCTCAAATCAATGATTGCTGGACATAACACATTTCTCAATTAAAAGCCGGGATAACGTGTTTTAAGAATTTCAAACCAAATGGTGAATAAATAGCTTTGCACGCAAAGAGTTTTATTTAGACAAATTCGATGTTAGATATCCAAAAGAAGAACATGCATTATGAGTCAATGAACCCAAGACATGCATACCCGTCATACAGTATGTCTCAAAAAGAATGGTACAGTCAGGGGAAAATGTATTAAAATAGGATAATATGAAAAAAGTTATAATGGTACCATATTAAAGGGGAAGAGTTGTGTTTTTAGATACTCCTTGTTTGACATAGCTCCCTTCAGCGGATCTCGAATTATATTCGATTGTATACAAATATACAAAAAGCCATTGGTGCCGATTTGCGTATTTGCACTGAAAATGGCGCTGGACTTTCGTTGCACACATTTGGTATTCTCACTAATTATAATGGTATAATAACGATGCAATAATGGCTAGAGTACAGTATTATATGTCACTGATGATGTTGGAAGGGTTAACAATGATTAAATATGGTAAGATCTCACTAAAAAGCAAATCTACATAATAATGTTTACATAATAATTACATTTTGGTAAATCATATTATGCACAGAACGTATGGCACAAAGTGGATTTTGATATTTTGCAAACAAACGACCATATCTCACGACTGACAATCCCAATTAAGCTGAAATGAAAACCAACAGGAAGCCTGATTATCGCTCTTTGAAATGACTCCAAATATGTATTTTTTGTCAAATTACATTCATACCTTTCTTACCATTCTTGTTGAGACACACTGTAGTTTATTGTTTTTATGTAAAAAACCCATTCTATTCTTGAATTTCCGTTTTTCGTAAAGTTATTACTGGGTTTACAATGTTCGATAGGCAAGTGGTTAAACAATAGTATATAACATAATATTTCAGTAACAGTCGCACCTATGTAATGGCGTCATGCCCTCGTTGTCCTGTAAGTTGACGTCGGCATCGTTCTCAACGAGCAGCATGGCGATCGCCGTGGACCCGTTGATGGCGCAGATGTGAAGCGGTCCCATTCCGTTCTTCTTCTGGGCGTTCGGGTTGACGCCATGGTCAAGAAGCCGCTCGATCACCTTTAATATTCAAATTTAAATATCATAGACAGAAGTTAACGAGAAATATATCAAATGCATGAAGATGAGTGCTATAGAAATAATGGGTTACCAACATGGGAATCGAACCCAAGACCCTATACAAAAGTGTTAGACCGGACATATAACCACTGAACTCAAAGCTCTTAATAATATGATGGTGGTACTTTACATACATGCCAGAAACCCTTTTCAGTTAGGAGACACAAACCCATGTGTTCATGGCAACATTATATTTTAGTCTACTTGCATTTGGTCTATAAGTTCTAGCAAAATTAGAATTCAGAGACTCAGAAATTCAGAAATCAAATGCCTAGGATTAGGCTCAAATGATAGGATTCGGGTTACTGGTTGGTTTTGTAGTTAACATGAGGCTTATGGTTAGGGGTCAATTTTGGGAATGAATGTTTTTTTTCTTTATATAATGGATTTTGTACTGTTTTGTCAAGATATTGGGGTGAAGCCCCCCCCCCCCCCCCCCCTCCTTTCCCCTTTATCTACGCCAATGACAGCTTGGTTTGACTTGCCTCCGTTTTGCGTTTAGAAACAGCGAGATGCAGGCACGTGCTCCCTTCATTGTCCTCATCCATCAGGTAGTCATCGGTCGGGATGCCTCTCTCATCAGCTGCAGAGAAATAAAGCAATCATTTTACAAGTTCAACTAATAGTAATAGCCTTCTTACAGGGGAATCGACACTCGGCACACCAACATAATTATAGATTAAATACGGTTTGTTGAGGTGGTCATTTTAATTGACCCATTGCACCAATAACCATCGAAATAGGTCCATTCGTTTACAAAGTATGAATATGCATAATAATACTTCATGAGATACATCTGTAAAGTTGATTCACACAGTCTTGTTATTGTGGTGGTGTTTAAGAGTGAGACGAGTGAGATGTCTGAACCCGTAATATGGGGGCTTGTCCGGGAAAATGACTGAACCCGTCACACCATTATTGAACCATATATTTACTGCTTACGCTTTTGAGGTTTTTATCTTTAAAAACAATGAATGTGTTATGAAAAAACACAGCTGAAATGCTACCACACCTATCTGCATGAACAAATCGAAGAGGTGAAGATGGCCATTCACAACGGCACGCATTAAGGGGGTCATGTCGTTGATGTCTTTGGCTCTGATGTCCGCACCACGGTCAATCTGAACAAAAAGAAAGAGGGCGAGATATTCTCTCTAATTATCTTAAGCTTGTTATTATATGATGCTTATTTTGCCAATTGATATTAAAGTGATCATTTAAGTTTATTCCTAGAGTGGTATCTAAGATATCAATTACATACCAATATCATCGGAAGAGAATGAGGTGTGCACGAATACTGTTTACCTAGTTTTAAAAAAGGGGGGGGGGGTATAGGGGAATGATGTGAGATGTTATCACCTATTGACAAATGAATGATTTTGACAATATCAAAAGGCGTTCCGGACTTTCTTTTTTTTCAACCATAAATTTGTCTATACAGGGTGTCTCAGAAAGAATACAACACCTACGATCGTTAATTTCATCAACATCATCGACCAAATGTCATTGTTTTTCATTTGAGCGTTTTGATCCTAGGGCCATTTTTCTGAGGCAATGTCGTTTCCTAAATTTGCTACTTTTTCGTCTCCAGCGATCCTCTGAACACTGAGACATTCTCGCCCCACGGCCTCCCATAGACAGAAGAACCGCATGACTGCTCTCCCTTTGATAAAGAAGACAATGTTGCGTAATCGAGTACCCCGTACGGTGTATGGCTCACATTGTCTTCCTTATCAAAGGGAGAGCAGTCATGCGGTTCTTCTGTACAATTCTATGGGAGGCCTTAGGGCGAGAATGCCTCAGTGTTCCGAGGATCGCTGGAGACGAAAAAGTAGCAAATTTAGGAAACGACATTGCCTCAAAAGAATGGCCCTAGGATCCAAACGCCTTACCCAAAATCAATGCTTATGGTATCATTTTGTTGGAAAAAGAATGTTCTACCCAATCAAACAACAAACAATGACATTTGGTCGATGATGTTGATGAAATTAACGATCGTAGGTGTTGCATTCTTTCTGAGACACCCTGTATAATTAGGAAGACATTTGAAAACTCAAAACCCATTTCATTATTTTGCTACCATAAGCCAAATAACAACGTATAAGCATGACAAGGGAGATGTGAAAGCTCCCATTTCTTTTTGGTGCATTTGACAAACGTTAACACTAAAGGATCACTTTAGCATCGTTTAAACTAATTCATATCTACTTTTTGCTCAAAAAAGGGTATCGTACTAAAAAAAGTTAATCAGAATACATTTAATACCAATGTTTTAAAAGAACCTATCATCCTTAGAAATATAACATCGCCGTAATCATTTTATGGTATAACTGGCTTATTTTGTCATTAAATGTTTACATGTGTTTTTTATAATATTATGTTACATTTTAGTTGACGGTGCTGCCAATTACAAGCATTGCCGATTGGGTACGTGCACGGATTATTTAGGGCACACTCTATGCATTCCTGCATTTAAGTTCCTTTTTTATTCGTAAAAAAAGTAATTAATCGAGGAGCACGTGACCCCCCCCCCCCCCCCCCCCACCCACCCGCCCCCTTAGATACGCCACTAAAAGGTCAGTTATAATATCATCATTCTCATCATAATTACCAGCATTTTGCAGACACCTGCATTCCCACCGATGGCGGCAAAATGGAGGGCCGTAGACTTCTCCTGGTCACACGCGGCCACGTCCGCCTTCCCAACGGATAGCAGAGCCTGGATTGGGGAATCAGCATGTTTCAGACTGACCAGCAAAGTGCACGCGACAATACGAAATTACGTCATTGCGTTTGTGGGACCATGAGGAAAAATAGCCGTTTTTTTTTTTTTTTTTTTTTTTGCAATTCTACTGAATTGGGGCCAATCTCCCGTTTCACTACAGCGTGTGATTATCGTTCGTATCAAGCTTATGTGAGTTCGGATGATAACACAAACAAACGAACAAACAGATAATGCCATTCGTTTTGTCTCTTCAGGGTCCCGTTGCAGAAAGAGATGCAATCGATTGCAAAGTTGCAATTAATTGCAAATCAGAAAATTTGCGCATTTGAACCAATCAGATGTTCGCCTTTAGTCACATGATCGGACTTACAATTAATTGCATCTTTATAATCGATTGCCTCTCTTACTGCAACGGGACCCTGGCCTCGTTGCAGAAAGAAATGCAATCATTTGAAAAGTTGCAATCATATTTAATCACATACAGGTCAAATCATGTGACTAAAATACACATATCCTATTGGTTCAAATGCGCATATTTCTGCAATTAATTGTAACTTTACAATCAATTGCAATTTTTTCTGAAACGGAGCCCTGGTGCCATTATAACCCATTGTCATGGGGAACTGATCGAACACACATAATTCAGTGGGGTATTTCAGTTATACTAAAATCGATTTTTATGTATTAATCGAATCGATCCAAAAACCGATTTTGGTGTTTAGTGAAACACCCCTCTTGCACGTTGCGTAAATCACACGGAATCAGTGTTTTGCAGTGCGCGCAAACTAGCCTAGTTCAAAATGGCGACTAAAGCCCTCTGCAGACAGAGCCGACTCGACCCGATCTGACTGGTTTTCATTCGGATCGGCTCAGTTTTCAGTGCCTCGCGACACACATTTTGTCAGTCGAGAGACAGTCGGATGCCAGTTGGGGCCAAATCAACACGATGAATCAGATCCGACCGACCGACCGGGCCCAACTCTAGCCTGATTGAAAACAGTCGGATCGGGTCTAGTCGGCTCTGTCTGCAGAAGCATATATCGCCACGCTAGATGGTCTGAACCGGCCCGTCCCGACTGAAAGCCACAGTCGGGTCGGTTTGATTCAGTCGTGGCCGATTCAACATATTGATTCGGGCCCGGAAAATCAGAGTCCAGAGGCAATGCACACACAGAGCAGATCCGATTGAAAACCAGTTGGATCGGGTCGAGTCGGCTCTGTCTGCGCTGGGCTTAACGCACTCCTTACCTCCGCCATTTCAGGGTGTCCCTTCTGTGCGCACACGTGAAGCGGCGTCATACCGGTGATCGTCTTCCGTTCGACGTTGGCGCATCGAGCTAGGAGCACGTGGGCGACGTTGGGGCTGTTCGTGCGTGCGGCGGCGTGGAGCGGCGTCGCTTTAGTGGTCAGCTCGAGTGAATCAACGGCTGAAATCGTTTACAAAAGAATATGAATTTAGCGAAATAAGGTTATTACTTCGATATTATTTCCCTGTGATGATTGTTATCATTGTTATCCTAGTTTTTTTCTTTAGTATAGTTTGTGTAAGTATTGATTCTTGAAAAAAATCCAACCACTGCGTCTTGATTAAGGTAAAAGGACATTAAGCAGGCTGTGCATTTTGACACAACCCTGATCACAATGGACCTACGACAGGTTCACCACAAGTTCACGGCGAACATTTGCGGATATCATGGCTTGTTTTGCGATGTTGTACAACAGTTGTACGACAGTCGTACGAATAAATGAGTGTCGTGCGACGAAAAGTCTGTTGTGGCTTGAAAATTCGGACAACCCTATTTTATGCCAGGACAGATCCACGACAATTTTTTCGTACTGGTGTCGGGATAACATCATATGACGATCGTACGAGAGTCTTACGACATGTACTCGACTTTCGTACCAAAATGACATGTTGTGAATGCCCAAAAGTCTGGTGTAATTTTTTGCGACAATCGCATGTCATTCGTGAGATAATTGCAAGAAATTCGTATGAAATCAACTACTTCCTGCGATGATCATACGAAATTCATTTGATGCTCTCAAGTTACTCATTGATTATCAAGAAAGTTGCTGACACTACTGTCTGTTCCTGTCGTGAAAGCATCTAAAATTTTATTCTGACCACTTCCACAGCAGTAGTACGAAATTTTGTTTGAAGATTAAAACGTGGCTTGAATGCATGACCACCTCACCCCCATTCAAGCCAAGGAAGGCACTCTGTTGACAAAATCAGTGCATTTTACAACATTTCAATTTTGACTTTGCCCTACATTCGGATGTAATGCACATTCCATGATAAAATATTCATAGCAAATGTTATATCAATGTAAAGAGGAGGATTTTCATATTTTTAAATTTGTTGTGGATTTCACTGGACCAGTTGAGGAAGTTTTACCTTAAATGCACGCACATTTACCTCTTTTCTAACATATCTGAGAATGAGAGTAGAGGGACGATGCTTTTTCATGAAAAGTTACATTTTATGAAGTTTTGTTGTACAGTTCCCAATGGGAGTTGTTCATCTGTGACACAGATTTGGCAAAGAGCCGACTAAGAGGGCAGCAAACAAGATTTTGGTAAAAAATTTGAAAAATCATAATTCTTGATTGGATTATCAAAAACTGCTCAAACTTTCGCTATTAGGTATCTAAAATTGTTCCCTTTCCACCCAACCTGCTTAAAAGCTTGTAGAAACTTCCCCTTTAAGATTTGAGAGTAGAATATATACTTACACGCTCCCCTCTGCAGGAGCACCCTAGCGATGAAGTCTCGGTTGGCCAGAGCGGCGTGATGCAGCAAGGTCAAGTTATTCTTGTCCAGTTTGTCCAGGTTGAAGGCGTTCTTGTCTAACGTATACTGCAGGAGGTCGATGTCGTTGTTCCGTACAGCCTTTTGAAAACAATGAAGACAGTAAATATGCGTGGTAGTATAACTTCTTATCGTCGTGTAATAATGAAAATGGTTGAGAATTATCAACACTGATTTTGGTGAAACCATGGTATAGATCATTTGAAAAATGTGATAATAAACGATAAAAATATCAAGTGAATGTTAGCATTAGTATGTGTATTTTTGAAGTACTAGTTTGGGTGCCATAATAAGAGCTGCTGAGTTGTTGAATACATAAATAAGCTCTTTTCGGACTTACAACCTTAGCCCCCGGGAAAGCTATTTCTGGCGTACCCCAATATATAGCGCATTTGTATATGAATATATTCATGTATTTAATATTGTATTAATTTGTTGTATTCATTTTTATTTTGGTATTTGTAATTGACATTTATTTATTGATGGATGGATTGATTGATTGATTGATTGATTGATTGATTGATTGATTGATTGATTGATTGATTGATTGATTGATTGATTTATTCATTTTCATATGAAAGTACCATAAAACATGTAAAACGAATTGCACATTACCATTAAGACGTTGGTCTTCGTCAGTGGGAATATGTTAATTTATTGAAATGAAATATATCATATTAATGTTATTAGCATGTTTGTTATTTGTACTTGCTAATTACACCATGGCAAACCAATTTATTTGTCATGAAACATTTCTATAAACGAAATGGGTCCTACCAATGCCGCATTAACCAGTAAACGTAATACAAGATCTGACATGTCCAGTACCATGAGTACGTTATAGTATACGAATATAATTCTAGTTCCTAGAGCCTATACATAACGATTAAACAATTGTTTATAATTACCTCGGTCAACGTCACTATGAGCACGGGCGAATGCATGCGGTTCCGCCTTTTCTTGGTCGATTTCTTGATCTTTGTTTTCACGCCGGAGAAGATGTTCTTCTTTCGACCGGCATGATTCACGTTGTTCGCAATAACGTCGACCGAGATTACCGACTGCTCGTCAAAGATCATGGAGTCCGATTGAAATGCGGGATTTGTAAACCCGCTTAACCCGTTCAGCAACCCGTTATGGACCACACCTCCATCCGCTGGCGGCCCCGTTGGAGATGTCCCAGGCATGCCCGGGAAAAGAGACTTCCTCCTCCAGCTGAGGACGTCCTGTGTGGGGATCCCTATCACCTTCTTGGATCGCTCCTGGACCTTGAAGCCAGCGCCTGGCGGCCTCAGGGACGACTGTGACATCGTATTGCAACCTTTGCTGTTGGCGATCGCCTCGTTTCGGGTGTTGACATCATCGATGTCGGCAGAACTGCTCCTCTCCGACGGTTCATCGATGGCGAATCTCAGCCTCTGGCTCCTGGTGATGCTGCTGGTGGTCAGCGACGTCTCCTGGTCACGCTCGCCATCCGGTTGGCTTTCCGAGGGCGCAATCCTCGATGGAAACCTTGTCGACAGTTCGATGGTGGGTTTGTTACGTCGTTCGGGAATCCAACCGTGGTACTCAACGTCCTCATCACTCGTCTGGTACGCTTCGTCGATCATCGTGCTGTAGTTGGTAGCGCTGTGGTCGCTGCCGTCATGCGGAGATGAGATCGTCAAACGCTATTGCACATTGAAGCTGCATGACATCTATAATAATACCAATACAAAGATATGCACATTTACACGGAATTATATTTCTTCGAACGTTTAACAATTTATTAAAGAGATCTAGTAACTATCATGGCTATGTTGACAAGTGCAAAAATTGATGAGTGATTAACAAAATGTGCATTGGTGTGATCTGATATGTCCACAAAGTAATGCTAATTGGATGTTTTTTTGGCCGACGCACCCCCCCCCCACCCCCAAAAAAGAAGATAAATAAATAACCCCCCCCCCCCCCCCCCCCAGCTTACACGACTCTAAACCAGTGGTCTCGGTCTCGGCCACGTTCGGCCTCGTTTTTGTCAATTACGCACCCCCCTTGAAAAATATTGGCTACGGGCCTGGTGAGGCTCATCGGTAACTGATTGAAATTTAACTTGGGGTACAGTTGCAAGTAAATGTATAAAATTGTAAATAATTATGTAAACTGACAACGGGTTGAACAAATTACTCGTGTAAACTGAGAATTATGTCAAAATTCCACTTCAAATGAATGTCATATGGCCGGGTAATGAGCGTAATGCGAAGTGTTATTTGCTTACGCATTGCCGTAAGATTGTACACAGTCGAAAATGATCCCCCGGATTTTATCAGTCTTGTCTATCTCAATAGGAAAATTAAATTTGAGAATAACTATAAAAAAAGAAAAAAGAAGCTTGTTACGTACTTCCAAAAGTAAGAGGATAACAACCAGGCATGAAATGACCACTCGCAGTGCACTTGTGGTGAGTTTATTCAAACAAAGTTAGTATATCCCTTTGTAAAACGGATCTAGTATTAACATTGTCAACAACACCAGGGCCCCGTTGCAGAAAGAGATACACAATCGATTGTAAGTTGCGATTAATCGTAAGTCTGATCACGTGTTCTAGATGCGCAAATCTGATTGGTTGAAACGCGTACATTTTCGGACTTACGATCAATCGTAACTTACAATCGATTTTATCTCTTTCTGCAACGAGGCCTAGAACTCTAGCTGCTTGCTCATACCATGTCGCATTGGTATATACTATAACCAATATAAACATTGAATGCCTTTATGTGAGCGATCTTCTCAATGCACATGAGCCGCTTGGAAGGAATGCTCCCCAGGGAGCGGAGATGGTGCGCACAATGAGTGCTGGTTTGCATTGTATCCGGTGACCGGGGTAATAATATCATTGTAAAGCGCTTGGAGATGATTATCAATCATATTAGGCGCTATATAAATTAGGGCTGAGTCCAAACGGATGGACATCCGATATCCGACCGTGAAGGTCGGATACCGGATACAAATTTTCGGATACGAGTATCCGAGAAGAAAAAAAAAGATATATATATTTTTATTTTTTTTTATTTTTTATTTTTTATTTTTTTAAATATTTTTAAATTTTAAACCCCATTCGATAGATTCGATCAGAAAATGGCATTGAACCCTGCTTATCTATTGCTAAAGTTAAAAGTAAAGGTATTTTACATAAATTACAAATAAACAAAACAAAGTGGTATAGTGAGAGCCAAATTTAGAAGAATATATGAAGAGATATCGAAATCTTTCATCTTGACACCACAGTTTGTACACTAACATCGCACTGTCCTGCCGATTCTAATTGAAAAAACGGACAGAATATTTATATCGGATTAAAAAAAATAATAATAATTTAAAAACAAAATAAAAAATAAATATCGATTTTTTATTTTTTATTTTTTTTATTTCTTTTAATTAATTTATTTTTTTCGGATATTCGATATCCGACCGTTTTTACACGACTCATATTCGGTTTTCAAAATATTCGATTTGACTCAATATTATTATATTATTGAATACAGTAGGTTTCTGTTTTCCGAATTTTTCTTTCGTTAAAAAGATACTGTATTTACGTTTGAAATGTTTGGATTTTTAATTTTCCACTTGACACTTATTATACAATGTCAGTACAATCATTAAGCTAACATCCCCGTCGGTGTCACTTCCTTTTCGGTAGGACACATGATCGTTCTGGACGTTGAAAATGACCCCCTATTTCGCGGGGTTTTAAGTACATTTTCAGAAATTACCCCCCTATTTATCGCAAGAACAGGTACAAAATGGCCTTTGAAAACTACCCTATTTTTTGCATTTCAAGTACACACTTACAAAAATGCCCGTTTTTCAGTATTTCAATTATCAAAACTTCACATTTCAAATTTCGCGTACATTGATTATGTGACCAATTGAAAAAATATACCCTATTTTTCAAATTTCGCGTACATTGTCATGAAAATACCCTATTCGCGTGCATGAAATGTTCGCGTACACGATGAAAAAAGACCCCTTTTCACTTGAAATTGTGAACGATCATACATGTACATGGCCAATAGAGAGTGACACCCCCGGGCGAACATCACTTTTCATTTTGCTAATTACTTGGTCATATGACTTATATTTACCATGACCTTTTCACACATCACTCAGTGGACATAATCAGATCACAATACACATGTTATCAATAAATAATTTTTTCAGTTTTTGCACATTTCAACAAAGTTACTAGATCCCTTTAATATAAACGATGCAATAAGATGCGCCATAATTGTGACTGGCTACGGCAAAACTCTGCACTTGCCGGTAATTCATGTTTTGAAGAAATTGGCATTTTAAGTTCACATAATGTGTGTAAAAGACTTATGATTGTATTATTGAAACAATCATATCTTCGCCATTTATTGACCAATTTGTTAGAACAAAGCATCAAATGAAAGCTTATGATGAGGCCTTTCTATAATGGTACATCTACATTTTGATTTTGTACCGACAAGTGCAGGGTTTTGCTATATCCGGTCACAATTAGTACTAACCTTGTATCCAACTGCATGGGAACCTTATAATTTACACCCAAACTCCGGCTATAGGTAGTGCATACAATATCCAATGAAAGTGCAATCCTGGAGAATGGTCTTCACGTCGTCGATGCTTTAGTCCTGGACCACTGATACCATGAAGGACTGCATGGACTCGGCAAGTAACACGAATTGGTACGACAAATGTGCCCTTCACCAGAAAATGAAGGTCTATATACAAATACATGTACTAAGTAGTATTGACAATTACCATGCACCCCCAGAACTCGATTAAGTTATTGAATAGGGGCACTGAGGTATTCCAATATCGATTGTTTGTCTTTGGATATGTAAAGGAAATGGATCAATATTATCCTAGTTAACTTGCGAAGGCCGACCAAATAGCCTACCCAAATACTTTTGAAAACCGGTCAAACTTGTATTACAGAAGCCACCTGTTTAGCAGCCAACTTGCTTAAAATAGGCCATAAAAAGTGATCCCCTGCAGGGAAAACAGTATCATGGAACCTGTCTACAGTGGTCACTATTCTTGTTTCCTGTATGCGATCACTATACAAAGGTTTGACTGTATACGACCATACTTTAGACTTAAGACTTAAGACTCTTGACGTATATAAATTATATCGACCTTGCGTTTATTTTTGGATCGATACCATTGCTTTCCGCTAGGCTAGCCACCGAAGTATCTATTGTTTCCCGGTTATGGTGAAGCAAGAAGTTCTTTTTTGAGTGTTGTTTACCTCATTATACATTGCGGCCCCGTTGCAGGAGGAGATACATTATTGATTGTAAGTCACAATGAATTGTAAGTCAGATCATGACTGTGTTCTAAATGCGCGAATCTGATTGGTTGAAACGCGCATAGTTTCTGAGTGACTTATACAATCCGTTGTAATTACAATCGATTGTATCTCTTCTATTTGCAACGGGACCTACATGTTATAAGCGAATGATTGGGTGTTCACTGCAGACACGGTCGTATATATGCAATGTGTATTCAAAGAAAGTAATAACCGATAAATTACGTCATGAAACCAGTTTATACAATTATAGTTATTTGCAATTTTTCGTTCAAAAGTTAATTGGACTCGTCTCTTATTCGGTAGAAAAAACTTAATAACAATTGGTAGATGTTGTTCATGCACTCTATCCCTTTACGTCATTCTTCCCTAAGTTAGCTTTCAATAATGAAGACTGATTATTGGGATTCACAAAGGAGTTTTGGTTTAAAGGGACCCAGTAGCTTTGTTGACATGTGCAAAAACTGACCAAGGGTTGATAAAAATGTGTATTTCTGTGATCTGATATGTCCACTGAACATACTGAATGATATGTAAAAAGTCCATGGTAATGTTTATCATATAATTATGACCAAGTAATGAGCGAAAATGCAAAGCGATATTATTTTGCTAACTCATTGCACTTACTTTGTATATACACAGTTAAAAGTCTCCCAGGGAGACTTTCAAATTCGAACACTGCGATCATGAATATCTTTACAGCAAAAGAGAAATTCGGGAAGCCGAAACTTTGTTCCGTGCTTCTATTAGTAATACGAATACAATGATGTATGCGAGAAACGCTATTTTGTATAGTGTTCTAAGTAAGTTTTGGCAGATTTAGACAATGTTTCTACCGTAGGTATTTTAAAGCTATGATTAAAAATTGTAAAGTGTCGCGCGCAGGCCAATAAAGAACTCACATTTGTTAATTCCTAATGATGCAGCCATTTTCGCCTGCTTGCCATGCAGGGGGTGTTTCACAAAGATCCCAAGTCAAACTTAACACTAAGTTGGACTTTAACATTATGGAAAGCCATTAGTTTCTGTGTTTAATTCTTAAACAAGTTCTATAAACAGGCCTGTACAATTTTGTTGCAAGTTTCAAATATTCGCATTTTGGGCTCTTGACTAGATGTTTAACTCAGAAGCTTCAAATGGCTTGCTATAACTTTTAAGTCCAACTTAGAGTTAAGTTCAACTTACGATCTTTGTGAAACACATCCCAGGTGACCCAAATACAATTCACCAGGTCAGAACATAGAAGAGGTATTAGGTTTTCGTTAGCTACAGTGTTGGAAAGCCGATTCGAAATTGTTTAATTTAAAGGGATAGTTGAGTTTTGGTATACACAAAGTAATTATTTTGCGAGATGATGAAAAACTGAGTGTCAAATTTGAAAGAGCATACAATTTTAATGACAGACTAAACTTTATTTGATCAAAATCGGTTCAGAAATGGCTGAAAAATCAATAAACATAACCATTTGTAATAAGTGTGTGGCCCCACAATTATTCGATAATTTTAAACCAGCCGTTAAATTTTGTTTAAATGCTTCCTCTTTTTAAAAAAAAGAAGGAAATTGGGTTTTTAAAAAGTTGTTTTTAAAAAGTTATTGATTATCTCTCTATCTAATCAATATTTCAACAAAACATCACATGCACAATATTTTATTTAAAATGGTTTAAACCAATGAGTTTTTAGAGAGCGCCCTCTTGAGTTTTAACCCCTTGACCTCGGGATCCGAGTGGGTTGTGTACAACGTCTATGGGGATATCACAAACTCGTAGCGGAATGTTCAAGGAAAATGATCAACATATTTTGCTGGTTGTTAAAATATAGATATTTTCAGAAGAGGATTTGTAATTAAACAAACGTATTATGCACTAAATCTGATATAGGAACTTCTTGGGTAATGTTCTTCAAAACGGAAATTTGTATATCATGCATGACAGAGAATATGATGAGCATTCAATTCAAAATAGTTGATTGCACACAAAATGTAATGTCTGACAGCCAAAGCCGTTGAATTGTATATATATAATGTTATGTTCACATTGTTTTGAAAACATTTACAAGAATTGATATACATAATTGAAATATGAATACAAAACGAATAGAATAGAATGATGATATGTATGAGAGCATATTGAAAAATGACACTGACCGACGCGACGTGCTTAACTGAAAGATGTATAAGGTTAAATGTGGGTAACATACATATAGTTTGTATGCACTAAATCTGATATAGGAACTTCTTGGGTAATGTTCTTCAAACTTAAGGTTTGATCTCTTAACGAAATGTCTCCGAGTATATCCTGTCAGGGGAGTGAAAATGCATGAATCATTTTGACGTGAAACATTCTAAAACGTTCTAATGTCCCCGTCACACATACCCGTAAAGCCTTTCCGTAAGTGCCACGTATTGGAATGTGTGTGGAATAGAATTAAACGAGGCCATTCGATGGCAATGTCTTGGCTATTCCATAAATCCATAGCAATACGTGGCGACATGAGGCAATGCGTGGCGATATGGGGCAATACGTGGCAGTACTTGATTCTCGAGCCACTTACGGGGAAGGCAGAGCAACATTTTCACAATGTTCAAAGTTCTGCCACGACATGGCTATTTTTTATCAGCTCTGGCTTCCCGTACGTGGCACGAAAACAACGTTCTGCCACGTATCGCCAAGTGTTGCCATTTGTTATTCCAGCATGTTAATGCGTGGCAGTACTTGGTTCTCGAGCCTTTTAGGGGAAGGCAGAGCAACATTTTCACAATGTTCAACATTCTGCCACGACATGGCTATTTTTTTATCAGCTCTGGCTTCCCGTATACATGGCACGAATACAACGTTCTGCCGCGTATCGCCAGGTGTTGCCTCGGAATAGCCACACAATTGCCACCGAATACTATAGTAGCCCAGTTTCATTGCATTCCACCAAAAAAAAGCCAATTCGTGGCTCTTGTGGCACGGCTTATTGAGTATGTGTGACTGGGTGGTACACTGCCATTATAGCGCCTCGGCACTTGGCCAGAAGCGTACCCACAGACAGTGAGTAGCGGGGTCGTATGAAAATGTCATACAGGGGGGGGGGGGGGGGGGGGGTGGCGGAGGTTAATCTGAGGGGAGGGGCGAAATTAAGGCCTACATTTCCGTAAAAAGTAACATCACTTGCAATAGTTTTTAATTTGATACAACTGAAATTCTGTATAATTCTGTTTTATAAATGAAGTGGGGTGGGAGGGTTGGGGAAGGGGTCGGTCGGGGGGGGGGGGGGGGGGGCTGGTGGCATTGGCCAATGTCGCCCTATACGCTGTAGCTTTATCAATTTACATATTGTCGATTATGTGCAATATGCTGAATGCTGTGTAGCCTTCAAATGATTGCGGTAATGTTTTGATCGATTAGTGATGTTGGTTATTTTGATATAATTTTGATCAATAAACGTTTGGGGAAAAGATGCATCGTCAATCCACCCAGTGGAAAAGAGGGAAACGATGTACCATCATTTGCAAAAGTTTAAGACCACCCTTCCAAAATGCAATAACTCAAAGAAAAAACAAAGTTAAACATATTTATTTTTCAGACATACTTTTATTTTCAACGCATAACCTTTGTATCACACTTGAACTGCTCTTTGACATTGTTTCCATGACCACTGTAGTAAACATAGTATGTAATCATTCAATGAGACAAATGAATGCATTCCAAATTATTGAAATACCCACAAATTCCCAGGTGGTCTTAAACTTTTGCAAATGATGATACATACAAGCATCAGCGTGTTCGAATTAAACGTATTGTCTATTATTGTAAATATATTTTGCTTTGTGTCACAGATTTTGAGTTTGGTGTTAACGCGACCCGGTTGCATTCCCTGTAGATAGTCCACATTACTTGTTCATTATATTTCGGTGCAGAATGTCGCCAGTCGAGGAGAACATATATAAAAACAAAATCATATCCTTTCCTGTAAAATGCTCCAACTGTATACTTATATCAAGGTAAATTGCTTGTATAAAATGACACTTATTTTCCCATGTCTTCAGACATGCAGACTTTCATTTCACTTTCATTTTCATTTATTTTCATATCCAAATCATATGAACTGTTACAAAAGTAAAGCATTTTCCCTATATCTATCCTATAATTTGGGAATACATAAACATGAGTCCCTGTGGTTCCGAGTTGTGGGAAGCGTCGCGAGATTAAGGGTATTGGTGTGAACGCGATCCTGTTGAACCCCCGGAAAGTACCGATCGGACGTGTGCTATTTGCAGCTCTGTCGCTGCTAAATATAGGTCGGGGGCATGATTTGGAGAGAAGTCCCCCTGTGCCCTGTCTTATCGTGTGAATCTTAAATGGTGCATTATATACATGCATATAGTATTACGGGAGTTTAAAGGTACTGACTACATTATTAATATTATGTAATAGCTGCAATTGCTTACTGTGTGATTAGTGCATTCTGAAAACCATTTTGCAAGAAGATTTGAAGGGGACACAATAATTCATCATGTTTGAGATTAACTTTGGATGTTCAAGAATGAATTCAGTTGTAATGGGGACAATAATTACAAAGTAGAGTTTACATTATAAAGTTCACATTTTCAACTCCCTGGGGAGCAGTTTTCAGTCAGGCACTTGTCTGCACAGCGCTAGATAACCCCGTTTCAATCCTTCCAGGGGGTGGGGGGGGGGGGGGGGGGGTGTGGTACGCGAATGATCAGGGGTGCATCTTTTTTTTGGGGGGGGGGGGGGGAGGGGGGGGGGGCACGCCACTATCCACGAGTGAAGAGAGTGGTTATCCTTGCTACTGTCTTTGCACATTCTTTATACGGATCTTTACATTATCATTTTGTTTTAATCGGTCCGTTTCCTGTTTTAATGTATCATAATACAAATCTTTTTAACTTTCGGTTCCACAAATTATCGAAGCAGAAAATCACTGCTCATGTTTTCAGATTGTCAGATTTAAGATGAATACATATTATAGAAATTATCATGATCGAAAATTATTATTATAATATTAGTAGGTTAGCATCGAGAACATTGAAATATACTTTTTTTTATCAACTCTATTAATTAGATGGAATTTAAAATAATAGAGGAAGCATGTTGAATACTGCATGTTTTATATTTAACAACTCATCATGAACCGTTTATCGTATAAGTGAAATCAAATCTTGCATGATTTCAGAGGTTTTCCAGACGAGTGCATGCAATTTTCACTGTAAACATGCAAACAAAAGTTATACGGAATATTATACATTTCGGATTGCGGGCCTGCATGGGTGTGAATACAAATTCATAATTACATGTATAATAAAGTTGACGGATTTATAATATAGAAGGTTGATGTACGTCAGAGGTCCCTCTGGGAATAAACGCGCGCGTGACAGGCAGACGATATCCCGCCAAAATACTGACATTGATCCCCCCCTCCTTTGACATTAAAAGGGGTGCGTAAGCGCCCCTCTTAAGTTCTTATGCGCCCCTCCTCCGTGTGCGTACACGTTACAGCCGGGTACGTCACAAGTTACTTTAACATGATTAACTGTCTCGTTTAATCTCGCGCGTACGATCACAAGACGGCTGAATCACGCGGAACAACGTTCGCCGTGTTCAGTTCTAGTAGCGTTTCTATCTCTCGGTGTTGGGTTACAGCTTTGCAGACAGCTATCGTCAATGATCGTGTCATCGCCTTAAATTGGATTTTAAGTCTGGAATACACGCCGTTTTCTGAAATTTAACACTGACAGTCGACTTGTTTGAGGTTTACTTGAAGGAATTTACTTAGTTCAAGAACATTATAATAATTACGATATTAATTGCGATAATTCTGTATAAAGTGAACTTCGACATATCTCTCGACCAGCTTAACTATATTACATTTTGATATCAGTGTTCAAACTTTTTGTCAACAGAAGTTAGGCCTATACATAATTCACGTTAATGAAGTTGACTTATTAATGAACTCCGACACATTTCTCAACGCTCAATCTACTTTGGTGTTTCAATTATTGTCAAGAGAAGGCATAATTTATGTCCTTGGAAGCTTACTACCCGTTTCTTGATTTAACCATGGACCTGGTTTTAACTGTGTGATACTGTGTTTGATGTCGCAGTTCTTGTATAGTGGAATGCAAATATCTACGTTTATACCTTTACAAGAAAGGAGAGGATGATAATGTTTGCTCATACTTTTGCAAAGATGAATTTCACATACCATCAGCTTTTGATATGTCGGATTATATTTTATGGCGTTTAAGGTAAGCAATTTTGTAAGCGGTGGTCATTACATTAACCATGCAGCGAATAATACCATTAATGGAAACAGTTCTACACGAACAAAATAGTATTATTGACTTTTTCTCTTATGTATACATTTAGTTTAATATTAATTTGTATTTTTGTATCTGTTGAGGTCATTTTGTTCCGAAAATGTGCAATTTTTCTTTTAAATTATTTTATTAACCATTTCGCTAATGAATGAGATAATTACATATTCTCCCAGGTTCTTGTATTATTATTTGTAACTATGAGCAAATTAATTTTCCATTTTAGACTTTTGATCACAATACAAATATTTAACCTCCGAAATTTTCGGCTGTCATCTACAGCCTTCGTCAGCGTTGTGACCCGACTTGACCTTCGTGAAGTAACGATTGGTCATCGGGTATCTTATGGATAATATTATGAATTACCAATACAGAACGAACTTTTATACTAATTATTTTTCTTGTCATACTTTGTTTTATTCCTATATCAACAGTCACCAAACCTGGAATATGATGCGTTCGTGTTACATAATACTGTCGTATAAAGACAGTGCGATCATATCTAATTATTCTGCATTCATATTATTCATAATTGTATGGGGAATTTATAGTATCCTTGTTATGTTAATATGTAAGCGACAATAGTAGCATTTCTATATTTATTTGATCAACAATTAACGTTCTTTTTCGAATTGTAACATGAAATGATATGAATTGATATTCGCTTCCCTCTTCTAATCAATATATTATCTGCGTCACATATCATTTCGGATGTTCCAGGCAAAAGAGGAAGGATCGCCACCCCTAAGCAGCTGCCTGTGCCCCATCAAAGGTCTGCATTGATTTGCTTGACGGAAGGAATATAATATAGCTCGTATGCCTGTATACAATCTCCAGCCAAGTTTGGGACGATATAAACTGTTTACAATGGAATCGGATACTGAGGCGCTTGCACGGAGCATCGAACTACCCGATGGATGCTCCGAGGCGAGAGAATCCGACGATCCGAGGCCGACGTCAGTCCGCGGACGCGCTTCACTATCCGACTTCAGTCGGACGGCCACTTGCTACCCGCTCTTCTTCGCCAGCGGTCGGACAGACCGAACCGCCACGACATCCAGCAGCTCCAGCAGCGGCGACCCGACCGGTTGCGATCCGTCAGCGGCGGGACCCGACGGATCGCCGTGCTTCAAGCGGCAGCGCCAGGGCTACTTTCTCGTCTCCTTCATCAGTCTGATCGTGCTCGCCGGACTCGCGATGATCTTTGTCGGATACTACCTGCACAACCGCGGATATCTGCTGATCGTCGGCATCATCTATCCGTGGGTGGTCGGAGTGCCGACCTGCTACGTCTACTGTCAGTACCGGGGCTCGAGGACAATGGGCCGGCGGAGGGGGTCGACGATAGCCCTCTCGTCGGCCATGAGTATAGACATACCCCCTCCACAGTACGAGTGTCGACACCAGTTCACATCGGTTGATTACACCTACACTCCACAAGCTAATAATTGTCCCAGTCGGCCTTCTCATCATAGGTAAGAGCATATTAATGATGACCGTGACCATTCTTTACAGATTTGAAAGCGGCGTTGCGTGGTCAGATTTTGTTAGGGTTGCACGTCCACTCCAAAAATAGCTTTATTTGTTCGTGATTTCCCCCTACTCAAATATAATTGATCTATATTGTTGAAATAGGGCCTATGTGGTAAAATCCTAACCCTATCGTTAAATGCAGAAATATCAGTTGAAAGTTCCATGCGCGCAGCTGACATTGAGCCAAAATTGCACTGCCTGTTCGCCGGTCTACGCCAGGTTGAGTACCTGAGGCTACATGGTCGACCAGCTTGCATGCCGTGCAGCTGCATATCTTTTGTACGCATCGTACATTCGGTTGGATTTGATTATGTTGGTTATGGTTGTTTATATTTAGAACATTTTATTGCTAAAAGGTCAGTTAATTTTTTTTCTCCAAATCTTTGCATTGACCGATAAGTTATGATAATTTATGGTAGGTGATAAAAACGTGTAATATGTGTATGTATAGTGGAGCGTTTCTCAATACTGTTATTTAGCTTTAAGAATGATAACGAAAGTTAAAACAATATCACAAGTCATGTATTATATAACAAATTGTACCATATTTTAAATATCAACTCGTACCACTAACAAGCAAATTTAAAAGGGGGATTGAAATCGTATAATACATTTCTTGTGTACAAAATGTTCAATGAATACTACTTGATTTATATGATTCATTTTCTTTTTATGAACGGCAAGACAAGAAAATTATAATCTATTGAATTACAGTGCAGTATTTTATAGTAACGCCCGAGACTTTTATTCGAATGACAATCTTTGTGGATATTTTAGCTGTTTCTGAACGGACTTTAATCAAACAAATGTTGTTTTGTTAAAAAATGTATGTGGTCTGGCCAGTTTTTCTATCTACCTCGAAATATGTATATCTTTTGGAGCGCCCTCTAAACCTGATTTTTACTATCTCTTGAAAATTGTAGAAGCCTATTCCATTCGCAAGGGTTAAAAAAAAACAGCTCCTGTTTATTTTTCAAATTACATTATAAGGGTAGTAGCAATAACTAAGACCAAGATCGCACCACACATAATATTTCCCATGGAATTTAGGATTTGGGGCTATCATTATCCATAAATTACATCTCTGATGTCCATACAAAATGAACATGAAAAATGAGGCCAGCAACAAATGTTCAGTTATGTCTTTCTGAAGAAACAAAATATATTATATCAGTGTCGTCCTTTCTGTGACCCGATCGTATCTGATAATCATGTGAACATTACTAACACGACCAGTGGCGTACCAAGGATTTTTTTTAAGGGGGGAGGGGGTTATTTTGTTAAAAAATCCAAGCCGAGACCAAGTACCTTCAAAATGTTCGAGACCGAGACCAAGTACCTTCAAAGTTGAGAACCCCTCTCAGTGGGGGGGGGGGGGGGGGGGGGGGGGGCGGGGGGGGGGGGGGGTGTCCGTAAATTGTTTTCGAAGTCGAGACCAAGTACTTAAAAAAATTCCGAGACCGAGACCAGAGATCTTCGAAAAATGTTGGGACCGAGACCAGGTTTTAGTCGGTCGAGGCCAGGTTTTAGTCGGTCGAGACCAGGTTTTAGACGGTCGAGACCGCTTAAAAGTAGTCTCGAGACGGGCTTAAATTGGAAAAGGGGGGTTCAAACCCCCCAAAACAGCAATTTTTTGGTCAAAGGGGGGGGGGGGGGGTTGAACCCCCAACCCCCCCCCCCTGGGTACGCCTATGAACACGACTAATATCAAGGGGGTGTTTCACAAAGATCCTTAGTTGAACTTAACTCTAAGTTGGACTTAAAAAGTATGGAAAGCCATTAGTTTCATTGACAAATCGTTGTAAAGGTCCTTTTTCAAAGGCATAAAATGTTGATTCAAAGCACTAATATGTTCTATTATCAACGAGATTTCATGTTCCTGATGTAAAATTTATGAAAAGTCTAAAATACTTGCATTTTGGCTTTAGAATATGTTTTATTCCAAGGCTACAAATGGCTTTTCATAATAGTTAGGTCCAACTTAGTGTTAAGTTCAACTTAGGATCTTTGTGAAACACCCCAGGCCTTTTATGCACGTAGTACTTGCTGAAGAGAATTTTGTTGAAATACGAATAACCTTAGAAGTTTATTAATCGACAGCTGATGTGTTTGTATAGGTCATGCATGTACTGTATGATAAGTAATCTGGTTCGACAATCGGCAAATATAGGCTTAGGCTAGTGGGGGGGGGGGGGGGGGGGGCTGCACCTTCGGGCAACAGTTTTCAATAGGCATAGAGTCGTTAGCCTAAGCAACATCCATCTGTCCTTTAAAAAAGTAGGCTGATTTTACCCGAAAATGAACTGACTACCCCCAGATTTGATGATTTTACACTAATTATGCGATGGTTTTTTTTTTCAAAAAATGTATTAAATTCAGTTGGATTAAATTAAATCATAAACGTATTGATATAAATAACCTCACAACGATTACAATCAAAATATAAAACAATGAACAAAGATAATTATGATGATTTTAAATTTTCTCGGCTTGGGGTGGGGGGGGGGGGGGGTGGGTGGGGTGGGTCTGCAACCCCTTAGCCCCCACTCTGTACTCGTGATAGAAAGTAACGAATAATCTACTGCATAATAAACCAATAGTATATAAGGACATAATCTCGGCCCCCTATGAGCCCCCTTCCCACCCCCGCGGATCATGGAACATGAATGATAACTTCCTGTCTAAAATAACTTTCAATTATAATAGTCTTAAAGCCCGTAGCCTCAAAATCAACGCTGTTTAAAGACAAAAAAAAAAAAAAAAAAACGTTGCATACCACACATGTCTATATAAACTTTATCGACCTTCTTTATAATTATGTCGCTTTATTTTTGGCGAATGCCACAATTATAATTCATGGACGTCCCTTGATAACAGACTATAGGCCTATAATTATATCCCTATTTACAGCAATGATAACAAGGTCGCGTGTCACTCGCGCAACCAGGGTTAAAATCACACAGGGGGGGGGGGATAACGAGGGGGGTGATGGGTTGAGTAGGAATAGATTCTCATTTTGGGCAGTAGGCATTTTCCAAAAACAAACAGACAAAAGTTGGTGAGATAGCTCATTATATTAACAGCTGTACATGGTTTTCTTTCCTGTTTAAGACAATTATTATAATTTGTAATACATGTAGGATTGTTACTAGTATTACTATTATTACTATCATTATGATTTTGGTATTTATCAATTGTACATTTTTGTGTGACAAATAATTGGTGGTTATATACCTTTTTTTTAAATAATGATTTCTTTGTTATATTATACGATTTGTACCTCTTTTTTGGGGGGAAATAAAAAAAAAAAACACTTGAAATGGAAAAAACTTACTGGACAACTAAGAACCTAGTCTACTTCTTGAGAAGAGCAGGGTGTTAAAGGGATCTAGTAACTTTGTTGACATGTGCAAAAAGTGATGAAGGGTTGATGCAATGTATATTGTTGTTATCTCATATGTCCACAGGGTATTGTGTGAAAATTTCAAGTCAAATGGACATGGCATGGCCAAGTAATGAGCGAAAATGCAAAGTGATATTCACTAACTCACTGCACTTACTTTGTACACGGTTTCAAAACTCCGGGGGAGTTTTTCTTATCTGAATACTTTGATCGTACATATCTTTGTAACGAAAGGGAAATTTGAAAAACCGAAACCGGTCCAATGATTTTATTGTTAATACGAATACAACAAGGTATGAGGGAACCGCTAGAATTAAAATTTTATTTTGAGGATTTGGACAATGTTACTAAGTCCCTTTAACCCGGTTGACTAGTTACCCTGCACCTCACAACCAAGATACTGCACTAATCTTCAGAATTGAAGGAGGCAGTTCAATGCGAAGAAGAACACAAAATAGGGAGAAAGGCGGGGACGTTTAGGGTGAGGGTCAATAATTCCTCCAAGGGGTAGTGGAAGTGGGAGGGGAGGGGGGCGGGGGGGGGGGGGGGGTAATTTATCTCCCCTGTCACCCCCTTAGCTACCCCACTGGCGCGTGCCATCAGACTCCCTACATATTATTTTGATGAGGCGCTAACAGGTGGTTGCGAGATTTTGTTTTAAAGGAAAGCGGATGATTGCTTGAATTACGAGACCGAAATAACTTTCTCGTGTCGCTGCTTTGGTGGCTACATAAAATTATACTAGTGCATGAGTTCGACACGTTCAGTTCACGAATAGGTCAAATTCGAGACATGAAATTATTCAGGAAATTGGATAAAACACGTATGATTGAACATACATTTAGTATATATTTTTAGAACGAGCTCGCTTACACTTTTATATTTTACTAGAATGTTAGTAAATCTAGTCGTTATGGTAGAGAATGATAATGTTACAAGTCTGTGCATGCATGCAGGTGTCATGTTTTGTTTTGTATATGTATTTCAAATATGCCATTACTTTTCAGTGTTTGAAATACCGACTGTTCTATGAATAACTACCTTCAGAACAACTATAAAACCGCTTACTATTTTGCAGCCATATCGTGTTCCCTCTCTCTCTCTCAGAAAATTAGCGCTTCGTCACCATCAAATAACATTGCCATGAATACGTTCATAAATGGACGTTATTCGTACGCGCTGAATTATAAAATATTTAATCATCGTTCATTCATGGTTTTCATACTTCTTAATTATACAAATTATTTAAAGTGAATTTCAAACAGCTTTTCTGTTCTATATGGTAATGATACAGTATACAATGAACTAGATTATTTAGTATATTGGGTGTCTAAGAAAAACAGTATGCCCCCGAATAATTGTTTACTGTTCGATTGAAAATGTGTTGAAAATGTGAAAATTGAACTACAAATCGAATACGGTAATACAAGAAATTAATAAAATAAAACATTCCGATTTTGATTTTGATGTTGAATTAGTACTGTCATTTTGTTTTGTTTCTATGCTTATATAGGAATGGGAGTTCTGCATCACCGACGACGAACATCGCCGTGAACACGACGACGGACGGGCGCTTTTCCATTAGCATATCGTGCGACGAACCACCGCCTCCGTACGACGAGGTCACGGGTCAACTCCAGCCGCGATGAGGACGCTAGATGATGATGATAAGGACGACGACGAAGACGCCGATGTCGATGACGATGATCTAACTGTGATCTGCCCATATTCGCGTTATACTCCACGTAGTCTTCTGGATTTTCATCAGAACTTTTTTTGAAATATAGCGAGATGAACAAGTATATCATACAATTGTTATGACTTACACAATTCGAGACTGGACGGTAATAATGTATACATTATGCAACTAGTAGCCCTTTTTTGTATCGTATATTCTATGCATGGAACACTGTGATGTGGACGTGGTGTGGCAAGATCGGTAGAGCGCGCGCTTTCTGATCTCGAGATCCCGAGTTCGAACCCAGCTCACTCCGTTTGTCCTTCAGCAGGACAATTAATCCACATTGCTGCTCTCTACCCAGGAGTATAAATGGGTACTTGGTCGGGTGTTAATTAACCTTCAGCGCCCGGTGGGCTGCTGGGCTAGTATGCTCCCCAGGGAGTTGAGATGGTGCGCAAGATAATTGTGCGGGTTTGACCTGTACCTGATGACCAAGGGTAATAATAAAGCGCTTAGAAACATTGTATTAAGCGCTATATAAATGTAATATATTATTATTATTAGCGGCTAATTCAAAGATAGTCATCATTATTGTCTTCTGAATTTGAAAAGAGTGGTGCCGCTGGTCAGTATTAAGTATATCACGAACTCGAACAGCTGTATGGAACGGAGTTCCTTAACACTGTGTGCAACATACCACTGGCTCGAATGCTCCCCAGGGAGTTGAAATTTGCACTTTTGCAGGATTGATTGCATGTATCCGATGAGCGGGGTAATACTAGTGAAGCAAGAGCCGAAAGACGGAACGTGCGCTATATGTAAGAAGCCATCATTATTATTATTATCATTATTATCATAATTATACTGCATAATTATGTACGGGGTTAGATGGAACGTTCTGAGCCAACAGTTATTATGGTGTGATGCCAGGTAGTTAAAAGGTGGGATGTAAGATAAATTACATTTGGCATGTACTTATTTTATATCTCCAGATCTAACTTACTGGTTAGCTGGATCTGCTCCGAATAAGGTCACGAAGCATGCCAATTCCAATGATCTACTGACATCACTTCTTCAAAGTCATATAGTTAGGCTTCAGAACTGTTTACGAACCCTCGTACCATTTTTGCCCGTCCCTTGCAGAAACACACAAGATGCATGGGTAGTAGTGCCATACTTCTGATTATGTAAAGAAAATGCATACTTGGCTGAAACTTACAAAAGAGGTGCGTGTAAAACATGATATTTAAACCGGGGTTTAAAACTACAAAGTTCCATTATAAATATTTGAAAGAACCCTCACAAAAAGGTCCGCAATTCAAGTTTGAGCGTTAAGAACTCACTTGTCCCTATATTATCGTTCATGAATTTGGTATCAGTGAAAAGCCTGTTTATTCATATTTACATTGATACCCCATCTGTAATGGTTAAGTTATTATGGAATCTGCATTACTACTAAATATGGGGCCAGGTCAAGATTGAAATGTTGCAAAATGCATTGTTATTGTGCGACCATTCAAAACACACGTGAATCGACAAACTAATGAAGAATTCACATTGACATTAACGTTGTATTTATAAATATATACATTATATAAAGCCAGAACTTAAACAATGTTAAAAGGGAAAGTCAATAAAGGGCATGAGCTATCATTGCAAGCAGAATCTCCATTATAATCAGAGTGGCAACAACTAGAAGAGGACAGATTTTAAATCACGAATCCTCAATGCACAACCTGGGAGGTTTCTAGTCAAAACGTGGTTTAAATTTATTTAACGCCGTTTGTAAACTGATGGAGAAATTACGTACTTTTTAACAATCTCCATTTTACATAAAGCCACCAAATAGACGTCTATGTCCTTATAGATGGTAATTTGTATATTGGTACAGCTGGTTTTCAAGCGCCATACGACCGTATCATTACAAATTACATTTGTGATTTTCTCTTTGTATTATTTTGTCTACAAGCGGCACTTCGTAGTTAAGGGCCGGTCATATTTACGGTAGTGGACGTAGTTGAACGTAGTGGAGGCTAACGTAGTTGAACGTAGTTGAACGTAGTTGAAGGTACTTTAAGGTAGTTGAACGTACCGGTATCCGTACCCTACCGTAGTTGTCAAGTTCAATATGACATTTTTATTTCCAAATATTTTCAATAACATACATTAACAACATTTGCAACAATATAATTGGAGGTGAACATCTCTAAAAGCACAGTCCTCATGCACCGAGATCCTGTGAGGAGGAGGGCCGGGTTTGGTGGCTGAAGCTCTCCCGCGCAGCTCGAAAGCGTTGAGCACAGCATCACGGTCTGGCATGGTGACAAATTTGGCAATGATGGGAGTAGGTGGGGACCCCTTGGACTGGGATGGCCCTGGAGCTTCACCATTTGGACTGCGACGTGCACAGTAAAAAAAAATTAAACAACTTTTTAAACAACCAAAAACGCTGTTTAAGTCGGTCCCTCTAACAACGTTGTTTAAAATTTTGAACAACCAAGATGTTGGTTGTTCAAAATTCTAAACAATGTTGTTAGAGGGACCGGCTTAAACAGCATTTTTGGCTTTTTAAGCCGGTCCCTCTAACAACATTGTTTAACATTTTGAACAACCAGATCTTGGTTGTTCAAAATTGTAAACAACGTTGTTAGAGGGACCGGCTTAAACAGCGTTTTTGGTTGTTTAAAAAGTTGTTTAATTTTTTTTTACTGTGTGGTAATCTGTGGGCGTTGACTAGGGAGATTCCAGCTGCACGTATTTCATCAAGGCCTAGAGTGACAAAGGCCTTCCGCAGAACGTCGAAAACATCTTCATCCCGACTCTCCGTAATGCCATATAAAAGAAGATTGTTTTTGCGGTTGTAGATTTCCATGAGGGTGATCTTGTTGTCCAGCTGTTATGCTAACTTGGTATTAACTCGGGGGAGCCGTGATTTTCGATTTAATTTTTGAACATGTTCAAAAGAGCGGTTAAAGAGATCCGTAATGCTAACGTACTATTCCGAAGTCTAACGTAGTCTAACGTAGTTTAACGAAGTCTGAAGTAGTCTAACGTACTTCGCTACGTACTCAAACGTACCCTAGCGTACTCTAACGTATTTCACCGTGCACAAAACCAGCATCGGCACTCTTGGTCCAGACATTTTTAAGCCCAAAATTAGACAACTTTCACAGAACTGCTCAGTTTGAAAAACAAGCGCACGAAGGCCATACAACACAGCGGGCTGGCTGCATACTCCGTGCGGAGTTGCTAAATATACCGTAGTGACGTTCTTTATCATAGTCTTGTGTAGTCTAGCGTAGTGGCTTCTGTAGTCTACCGTACTCAAGCGTAGTCAGACCTACGTACCACTCCGTACCTGTCCGTGAGTGAGCTGCATCGGCATTACCGAAGTCTAGCGTAGTCTAGCGTAGTTTATCGTACTTGAACGTACTTATCTGTACTCTTCTGTGGCTCATCGCCGTACCGTTACGTATTTAAACGTAGTTTAACCTAGTTTAACGTACTTACACCACATCTGACCCACATTACATTACAATACGGATCACTACGTCCACTACCGTAAATATGACCGGCCCTTTACCATCCATGTTCACGTCTCTAAAGTCTGTGAATTCCAGCCATTTGGGTACTTGATTATCTCTGTTTGAACCTATAAACACATCAGTATTTTTGCTAACGTATATATTCTGCCACAATTTCGTGGAAATGGTCTCTCCGTCATAGCAATCTTATATTCCATTCACATTGCTGCGATAATCAATTTCAATGTGAAAATCAAATTGTTTATGATATAACTTAATTAATTGATTATTCTTGTTTGAACTATTGTTTTTGATAGATATTATTATTTTGTTAAAGATGTTAACATTCGGAACACGTGGGATAGAATGCTACAGTCAGGTATAGTTCACTAAACTTTAAGTACCATGGGCGTCGATACTTACGTAATACCTATTCATCAGGGGGGGATGAATGAATAGATCATCCCCCCTGATGAATGGGTATCAATGACAGATCGACGCCCATGTTAAGTACAATACATGTATCCATGCATTATATTAATTGGCACTGTTTATTCACGAGGCATTAAAATACAGGAAACGGTCATTATGTTTGTTTGAATTTAGAATGCGTCATTAACACGTGCATGACTAATTATACAAGTATCATATTCATTGACTTTCATACTATAAAAACAGGGTTAACGGGATAAGTAGCAATTATTACATACAACCATATACCAAATAAAACGATAAACGTGGTTGACGGTCATTTTAATCGAATTTTATTGTAATAATGTTTTCATTGCTTTACTATAAGTGCATGTAGGTGAAAAGGGTTATTTCACATATAACAAATACATGCTTGTCTGAATGATTTTAATGGAGCTTAGCATATCAGATTACTTTTAGTCGACCAAGGTAAATTAAGTTAATTAATGCAGCTAAATTAGGATTCGAACGACGCTAAATATATCCGATATCTGAGAAATATCTTAAAACGGATTCTTTTTATCAATTAATGTCAACTTTAATAAATATGTATTAACCGGCTGACTTCATTTCTAATTCCATCTGTATTAGTTTTATCTTTATTTTCTATTTTATTAGCATGCTTAGAGACTACGTACATCCCATGTATGTATTACTATAAAGTAATACATTTTAAATATTGTGTTTTTATACTCCGATATAAAGTGTGAAGATGTATAACATATTAAAAATGAAATTCAGTGAAAGTGTCTGGTTCCTGATCTTACTATTTTTTTTTACAGACGTTTGAAAAATAAAATGTATCATTTAACTACCCCGATAACATCAATACTATATAAGTAATAATATGTATTTATGTTGCTATGTTTAAGGGAATAGTACAGATCTGGTCAAACTCAATTATAGTAAATAAATTGTGTAAGTTATCATTTAAAATTATATAACATTTATAAATCAATGATGATTGAATTGTAGATAAACATACGGTATCAACGGCTAAATTACGGAGCTGTTTTCATTCAAACAACAACCGTTAACTCAGGATGGCGCCTTCCAGACACCTTAAAGTTTCAACCATTTTTTTTCTTCAAAAAATGTGAATGTGATATTTGGTTAAAATTTAAACAATGTGTAGGCTTCATAACTGTCGAATGATTAAAGGACCTATAGAATACAACGTACTTTGTCACTTATTCCATCGTTGATGACTTGTAAAATAGGTCTGCCGAAAAAAATCCATGAAAATAAATTGTTTTTATAATTTCTTATGTATTTCTTTGTTTTTAAAATTATGTATTGTATTGTTTTTTTTTCTAACTATAATTCAACTATTTTGAACCCCAAAACAAACATATGAAATGTAAACAAGACCAAATAACCAATGATATACCTCTTTGTACGAAAACTGATATTTCCATATGTTTTGTACACAAATCACGAAATTGAGCGATTTTCAGGCTGACATGCATAGACAAAAGGTCACGTGACTTCGTAACGGTAGGTCCGATTTTCAAATTTTTTGTTTTAAAATATGCGCAAGACCCAAAAGAAAAAAGTCACCAAGCAGCGGCACGTCATCTTACCGCGTTTTTGAGCAATAACAAAAATCGCGAGGGGGGGGGGGGGCATTATGCCCCCCCCCCCCCCGGCCTTATTAGGGTTAAGTCCAATGGTCTGATTTGTTTGTTTTTGATTCCCCATATTCTAAGCTTTCCAGCAATATATGGTTTGTAGGGGGTAGGTTCAATGGTTGGAACGATATTCCTGATATATACTGTAGTAAAAGTGTGAAAAATGTCAACTAATACCCCACTGGTCCCCTTAATTAAAACTTTTGTTCATATGTTGTGAGCTAGCTAGCATTCGGAATATTGATCGAGTACAAAATGTATGTTGTGTGATTCGATTGGAATCTCTATCACCAGAGAGGTGAGAAGACCTTCCCACCTCTCTGCTTATAAATCCATGACTTCCGAAATGAACTACATATTATCTGTAAACACTACAGTAAATAATACAATATAGACGGTATTACATTGATGGATGATACATTACTTTACAAACACAAATTGCTATCGAAAGAAAGAAAGAAAGAAAGAAAGAAAGAAAAGAAAAGAAAAGAAAAGAAAAGAAAGAAAAGAAAAGAAAGAAAAGAAAGAAAAGAAAAGAAAGAAAAGAAAAGAAAGAAAAGAAAAGAAAGAAAGAAAAGAAAGAAAGAAAAGAAAGAAAGAAAAGAAAAAAAGAAAAGAAAGAAAGAAAGAAAGAAGGAAAAAAAGAAGGAAAAGAAGGAAAGTAAGAAAAGAAAGAGATAGATAGATAGATAGATAGATAGATAGATAGATAGATAGATAGATAGATAGTGGATAGATAGATAGATAGATTATAGTATAGTAACGTGTTTAAGTAATACAGACTGTCACCTTCAGTGACTAATCGTTATGTGCCGTGAACAAGTACCCAAGGGAGGGTTTGAAAAAGTATATATATAAAAGGGGGGAGAACTTATAAAGAAACTTGATTAACAGTACAATGGGTGTGCGTTCAAGCAAAAGTACTAGTACATGGGTTTATAGACAGGCAGTGGGGCGGGTGCAGGGGTGGGGGCTTATCCATATTAAGATAGGAGGTATTTTCTCTTGTGTCTGCACCCGCCCCACTTGCCTGTGTATAAACCCATGTACTTTTGCTTGAACGCACACCCATTGTACCGACTGTTAAGTAGTTTCC
Source organism: Echinarachnius parma (assembly GCA_037951105.1). Taxonomy (NCBI): domain Eukaryota; kingdom Metazoa; phylum Echinodermata; class Echinoidea; order Clypeasteroida; family Echinarachniidae; genus Echinarachnius; species Echinarachnius parma. The sequence goes on along the minus strand of JBAMJV010005662.1, from coordinate 28,046 downwards.
TTATAAGTTCTCCCCTTTCATATACTTTTTTAAACCCTCCCTGGGTATATAATGTTGTTCACTGCACAAAAAGATTGGTCACTGAAGAGCCGTAAGGTGAAACAGTCTGTATGACTTAATCACGTTACTGTAATATACTACAGCTCCTAAATTATAGTCGAGCACTATTGGGAATCGTAGATTTACCATCATTATGAGAGATATATATATATATACTCATAATGATGGTAATGATGGTATATATATATATCTCATAATGATGGTAAATCTCTCTATATATATATATATATATAGATAGATACATGTAGAAGATAGATAGATAGATAGATAGATAGATAGATAGATAGATAGATAGATAGATAGATAGATAGATAGATAGATAGATAGATAGGATAAAATGTAGATAGACTGATAGATATATAAACACAACAAAAAACGTTTTGTTATTGTAATCAGGAAAGTGGTTATATTTTTTGGTATACAAAAGTAATATTCATAATAAGGTAGGAGGAAAAAAAAATGAAATATCGCGATATTTTTAGCGGTGCCATAGAAATAATTTGTTGATGATATATAAAATGTTATAATATTTTTCAAATATGTGAAGAAGAAATTAATAGAAAAGCAATTGGCAACAATAGTCAGATTTGACTGATTGCCACCAAACTAAACAACAACAACAAGTGTTTTAGCTTTTCCGGGATTCATTCGAAACTAGCTCTCAGCGTAGCATCACGTATCGGTACGGCGCTCTGTCCCCGTCGCTTCGGTCTAATATATTGCCAAAGGTTGGTGTAATTTGCTTTTGTTGCTGTTTCTATCGGTATTGTATTGTCTTTCGCTTCATTTCGTATAATTTGTTCACCTAAATTCATTGTATTGTGGGCGTTTTCCCCTTTCCCCTGTATACTACGCTCCAGTCTGTTTCTTTTCAAACTCTTCTCTTTCTTAAAAGTTTGTGATTTTCCCCCACACATTTTATGACTGTTTTCATAGCGTATTCTCTCTCCTCTCTTCTAATTCTATATTCATCGCTTTATCTAATCAATTCTTCATTATCATAACTCCATTTTGTTCTCCACCGTTTCTTCCTCTAATCGTACCATTTTTGTTGTTGCTTGTGTTGTCTCCTGACTGGCTGGCAGTGTATTTTTGTTGCTCTCCAATCTTGTATCAATTTTGTAATTTGTTTAAGTGTTAATAGTTACATTTTGTATATATGTATGTTTGTATTATGTTGTAAGGAGGTCTTAGAACAACTTTGGTACATACGAGATCAGATTGAGGAGATATTTTGTGATTTATCTTCAAATTGCTCTCTGGCTTAAAAGCTGCAAGAAGCCATATTCAATTGTACATGTATATAGTGCTATATATGCATACTGTGTGTTATATATACTACCTTGGTTCAACAATAAAATTCGCTCATCCTTTAGTCTTTTGTTGAACTGAATGGTGCACTGGATGTACAATATGGATACTGAAGCTCAGCTTTATTGTCCTGCAGGTCTTGCCAATAGACCAAGACTCTGCTGCTGATCTCTCTTCTTCACCACCATGTGTATATACACCATTAGTATCATGGGCGTAGATCACGGGGGGATGGGGGGGGGGGGGGGGGAGGGTATATCCCCCCCCCCCCCCAATATTTGAGGTGGGGGTGGCCTGTATTATCATCCCCAGCATATTTGGGAGGGTAAAAAAAGAAGGTATACTGGCACATGTAATTGTGGAAGTGGCTACCAAATTGACCTAATATACAACGTTTTCTTTATATTTAGGTACTACCAGTCATTTAATTGTTTGTGTTATGATATATGCCTGTCTATTTTCGTCTCACTAAAGTGAGATTTATCAATATAAGATATGAATGCCTAAACGTTACAGACTAATCAGTGCATAATGAAAACTCTTGACCGTGGACGTTGAAATATAACAGCCTTGATGCATGTAGTGTCCATTTGGTTTATCATGGAATGTTTAACTGAACCTGAAGATACCTGAAAAAGAATGAGACTGTCTTTTAAGTAAACAAATAATTTGTAAGTGCTTAGGTACATTGTACATTGAAATAAATATTCGGAATATTGTTATGAATGCAACATACAGTTATACAGAAAACATGTGCAAAGGTTTCTATAATATGACCGGGGTAATAATAGTGTAAAGCGCTATGAAACATTCATGTATTTAGCGCTATATAAGAAACTATATTATTATTATTATTATTATTATTATTATTAATACAGTAGTAGTTTGAAAATAACTCTTCCTTTCTGTATTATCAACATGATCATGCACCAACGTAATCAAGAAAGGAAACTTTTTAATCCTAACACGAGTCGTGTTTGTGCTAACGTCTGTTACATTGCAACGCCATGAGATTTACAAATTCACATCTATTTAGATGGTGTATGTACGGCAATACTTGCGTACTTGGCATTTACATATTATACATTCATAACATGTGGTTTATGTTTTAAATGAAAACTCTTCTTCTCATTGTGTGCCATTGTGTGGTGACTTTGAGCATCCAGTTGTGTATGTGACTGATGTGTATAGTTTCTTATATCGTATGTCTTATGTTAAAAGTCCTTACTCACTCCTCCGTATAGGCAGAAGAAGTGCGTTCCGCTCTTGGGTTTGGTTGTTTTCTGCAAACTTGATTTCATAAATTGTGTTTATTTATAATACGGTAACTCAGAAACAAGTTTATAAAAAGTGAAACTGCTGCCTTGGGTATGCTCCAGATTGCACAATTTGAAGCCCCAAAATGCCAAAGCTCCCTACCGTGGGAGGGGGGACACCCCCTACCACCCCCTCCCCCCCCCCCCCCCCCTCAGTCGCTTCGCTCCCTCGCAATGACTGATCATCCCCCCACCCCGTGACAACGACACTCATGGTGGGATTGGAGTTTTGCATAAAGCGCATCTCAACCTGAAGCTGGAAACGAGAACATTTGAATGTGCTCATGTGGTGAATGAGAGTGAACAGCTACACATTGTTGCCATCTACAGACCACCACCATAGTACCCCAGTTGATGCTTCAAATACGGTCAGATCTTTAGGGGTCGTATTTGATTCATCTTTGTCTATATAATGTCTGATCAAGTCACTGCACTATGTAAATCTGTCAACTTTCATTTATACAATATTTCTAGGATACGAAAAATGTTAACGCAGGAAGCCTGTAGTCATGTTATACGTTCTCTTGTTTTAAGTAGATTAGATTATGGAAATGCTCTTTTGATAAATACTCCTCGTGTTGAATTAGAGAAATTACAGCGCCTTCAAAACCGTGCTGCACGCATTGTTTTGAGAGCACGGAGACGGGACAGGGCAACTCCATTATTACATAGGTTACACTGGTTACCAGTTCATAAGAGAATCGTATATAAAATAGCAGCACTGTTTGTTTAGAAATGTACTCACAATTTTGCCCCAGGTTATTTACATACATTAGTAAGTGTTCCTACACACGCCAAATATAATCTCCGTTCAAGAGTAGACACATTAAAGGCATATATGCGTGGGTTATAAAGGGTAGTCAGCAAATTCCAACTCGACTCCACCGCAATCTCTCGAGGTAAACTCACAATATGTGTTGGATCGATCGAAGAGCGGTGCTTCGAAATATCTGAACACGGGCCTTCTTATGAAATTGCATGCAGCAAGAATTTCTCACGCTATCACCTAAGACATCAAACAGCGGCGCTTTGAAGTATTTGCGGTTAAGCGTGTTACGTGATATTTTCGCTCGTAAACATCTCTGATGGATCTCCATTCGACTAGTACAAACATTCCGAACGCGACTATTTTTTATGCATTTTTTACTCGGGTATTCGGAAGTGGGGACAGTTTGCGATCGCTACTTATAACTGAGCCAATGGGGATTACGTACCGTGCGTAAAAGTGCGCAAGATGGATCCACGCGTCTAATAACCCACGCATATATGCCTTTAAAGTCATACCTGTAAAGTGTCCAAATCCACGAAAATTACTTGGAGCTTCCTCGTTTCTCTTCTACCGTGTTGTTTAGCTTATGGTAAGAGAAGAATAAAATAGGGTTTGATTTTTTCAAATGTCCCTTTAGTATGAAGATAATTATCATTGAAAATCATTATTTCTAAAGCGTTAATCAACGCAATTGAAAAAAGTACAATTGTTGTAGCTAAACGCGTCCGCATTGCACCATGCGTGGGAACATTCCGGAGATTGAACTTTGAGCCGAGCGAGTGCAAATTCCATGAATTCTGTACTACGTGTTACATACACGGGTGCGAATATCTCAAACGGATCATTCATTACTGCGACAACTGTATATCAGACCATCAGTATTCGGTGATAAAATAATATGAACTCAATATTCGTTTTTTTCACTAGGTAAACAGTGTTCGTTTTCTTTCAAACTTTCACAAATCTTTCAATTGTATTTTACAATGATATTGATATAGGATTGAAGTCTCAAATGTCATTTTGTGCAATATCTGACACTTTACAGGTATGACTTTAATATTAATGGTTCCAATAACAAATTTAAAGGGTGGGGAACGTAGTTTTCATTTTGCTGGCCCTACGGTGTGGAATAGTCTGCCATTAGAATTAAGGTTGTCCCTCACAGTAGATATATTTAAAAGAAATTTAAAAACGTATTTATTTTTGTTGTAGATTGGAGAGGTTGTTCATAAATGTTAATTATTATTATTATTATTACCATTATTATCCGTTCGTTCATTCTCATTATTTTCCCCACGTACACATCTTTAGGTCTACTTTTTATTCATTTATGTCACACGAATTGCGTTTCATATGAATTTTTCTCGTCTCCCAGCCCCCTCCAACCCCTGCAAGTCAAGGGGATTACTGCGTAGCGTTGATAGTGGGAAATAGCAGTAGGTCAATTTACACAATACAGAAAGTCGATTCATATCGTTGCACAATTTATGTTTTGGGGGCTCTATATTTGCCATGTTTTCCTTTCTAACACGGAAAATACCACTTTTAATATAACAACAGTGTTGTTGTTATTTAAAAGATCGCTATTAACGAATAAAAAGGCGTACAAACTTACCTCCGCTTCGCCTCAAACCCCCCGGGGGGAGGGGGGTCTGTCCTCATAGAAAGGGGGGTATCATGCGTGACCAAGAATTCGAGTAAAAAGGGTGTTTTTTACGATCAGGCAAGTTACGTACGTATCTTGAATAGGGTCTCAACATCACCAAAAATCAGGAAACAGGGTATCTTTTTTTAAACTGATGAGTTACGCATTTAGAGTCTTACAAATTCAGCTTATAAAAATACGTACTTAGGGTTCATTCAACACTAGAACAAGTTTTAGTCACCCTTTTGAGCTGAAATATCCACCAAATCCCGGTCCAAAACATCGCACACGTTCGCAAATACAGCCCCTGGATTTATCCCAGTGTTTCTATCCCTGGATATCAATCTCATTAACATGAACGAGAGCTATCGCTATTTTTCGTGTTCATGAAAATTGTACATGAAATATAAGGAAGTGTGTAGTTTGATATCTTAACTTAATGGAATTAAATCAAAAGTAAAGATAATTACACTTATAAGAACTGTCTTTGTGGAGTAATTATTAAATGGATGTTGATTGGTGTGAAGTTTCATGGCTGTTCCAGGCCAGGGTTCCAGGGCTGTTCCATATCGTGCTCCTGGATCGTGCTCATAGGTTGGAAAAACAACTTATTTACACCATGCTTGATCAAGCGCCTCATGTAAGGAAAGCAAAATAGTATTACTTGCTTAGGGTATCAAAAATAGTTATAACTTGTTTAGGGATTTATAAAAAATTGATTACTTACTTAAGGTATCAACAATAGTTATAACTTGCTTAGGGGTTTACAAAAAATTGATTACTTACTTAGGGTATCAAAAGTAGTTACAACTTGCTTAGAGGATTACAAAAAATTGATTACTTACTTAGGGTAGCAAATTACCGACAATCATACTTACTTAGGGTGTATTTCTTGCTTAGGGTGCTTTTGGCAAGTCACGCATGATACCCCCTTTCTATGAGGACAGACCCCCCCCCCCCCCCCGGGCTCAAACCGCCGTGCATTATTCCTACACAAGTCACATAGCTGTGTTGATATTTCTATAGATCGTAATTGGTTAGTTATATTCAAGACACTATGTTTGTTTTTCCGAGTCAAATATGTTACAAATTGTGTTGGTTTTGTCAGTATATAATCGCTGCTAACAATATCAATTTGTATGTTGATTCACTTATAAAAACAAATAATTTACATGCTACTACTTCCAATTTTCATTGATTTACAATCAATATAATTTTAAAACATACATGCGACTTGATTAATAAGGCAACATCTACCGTTATACGGATAACCGATATCCGAATCCGATCCAACAATCGTTTTAGGAAATACTTCATGCGTGTTGTTCGTATCTAGCTCACGTCTCTTTGGTCGATTCATAGTTGGATCGCGCAATTTCTATATTGTATTTCTGTGGCAGTTAGTTATGATAACGCCCTCTGCGTTCGATGCAGTTGTCCACAAAGAAATCAGTGCGTTGCCATTTTGAGCCACTCTTAGAAAGAGTTTGGGCGTTTGCAAATGATGTTGGACCAACGCCGGTGTGGTCGCGGATTTCATCCGGCCGCGGCATCAGTCCGGGCAGTGCAATTTAGGGGGGTTTCTGCTAACTTCAATTTTCAGAGTTTTAGCCACCAAATGTTGTCAAAGCCACTAAATCTAACTATAGCCACCAAATTTAACCATAGCCACCAAATATAATACATAGCCACCATATTTAGGGTTATGGTTAGTTTTGTTCGCAACCATATTTTTGAAAATTGAAGTTAGCAACCAAAAGTAATATATCGGCAAGTCGGACAAAATCTGCGCGTAGATCTTTTCCGTCTGGACTTATTCCGCGGCCGGACTTTTCCCGCTCCCACACCGGCGACAGATTCATTGTATTTCTGTGAGATTCACATGGCAGGGCGCTCTAAACGATCGGATAGCGCTGAGACTAGAACCTAGTCTATGGATATCCCTGCGATCGGGTATTATTTGTTGTAACGTGCTTACTTGCTTATGGTAAATTTTCAATTTTGTCAAACGCAGAAGTGAGGAGGACAACATGTGGAATCTGAGAAGGGAAACTTGCACCACGAGTTTAATGGTTGCATGTGCAGTATGTGCTATAATCAGTTTTTCAGCGTTCACGCAGGAGAGATCGTTTGATTATCAGAATGATTTGCATCGCTTCAAACCACCCCCAATCGCTGTAGTAAGTATGCACATACCACATTCTTCTTCTTCTTCTTCTTCTTCTTCTTCTTCTTCTTCTTCTTCTTCTTCTTCTTCTTCTTCTTCTTCTTCTTCTTCTTCTTCTTCTTCTTCTTCTTCTTCTTCTTCTTCTTCTTCTTCTTCTTCTTCTTCTTCTTCTTCTTCTTCTTCTTCTTCTTCTTCTTCTTCTTCTTCTTCTTCTTCTTCTTCTTCTTCTTCTTCTTCTTCTTCTTCTTCTTCTTCTTCTTCTTCTTCTTCTTCTTCTTCTTCTTCTTCTTCTTCTTCTTCTTCTTCTTCTTCTTCTCCTTCTCCTTCTCCTTCTCCTTCTTCTCCTTCTTCTCCTTCTTCTCCTTCTTCTCCTTCTTCTCCTTCTTTTCCTTCTTTTCCTTCTTTTCCTTCTTTTCCTTCTATTCCTTCTATTCCTTCTATTCCTTCTATTCCTTCTATTCCTTCTTTCTTCTTTCTTCTTTCTTCTTTCTTCTTCCTTCTTCCTTCTTCCTTCTTCATTCCTTTTTCCTTTTTCCTTCTTCCTTCTTCCTCCTCCTCCTCCTCCTCCTCCTCCTCCTTCTGTGTCCACTGACATTTTGACCTGTGACAATTTTACATCTGACATCTGAAAATTATACCTATGATATTATTTACTCCCGACTTGATTTCCTCTTATAGTTTTACCCGACACTACAGCAGCTCATTATGTCCGTTAAATCTAGGTACTACTTCTCTATGCCCATGAGCCGCTTGGAAGGAATGCTCTCCAGGAAGTGGAAATGATGCACACAATGTGCATTGTATCCTATGACCGGGATAATAATAGTGTAACGCGCTTAGGGATCATATAAGGCGCTGAATATATAAACCGAAGCTATTATTATCAATTATTATTTAACTTGCCAGTCTGGCGATCTGATTTTGTTTTTTCTCTAAAGGGGGTAGTAGGGGAGGAACAGGGGGGTCCCATGCACCCAAAAGATATATTTTTTTAACATACATTTTTGTAAACCTGAATGTGTCTAGTTAAAGAATTTTGATGTTACCAAGACCAAATCGTGTCCCATGGGTGTGTTTGGCGGCCATCTTGGACACCATGTTGGATTTCAATGGAAAAAAGTGTAACTTACCTAAATGTTGAATAACGGGACATGAAAAGAAAATTGAACATGTATTTAGGGATGGTTGGCAACGAGGGATTACTTAAAGATAAGATATCAGTAATTAAACTAATTTGATAACGTAATTTGGCGATCATCGTGGTGGCCATCTTGGATTTTGACAAAAAAAGACGATTTTCAAATATATCTTTTGGAATATACCTACTAAAAAGACCAATAAACATGACTGTTCATGAAATGCATCATGGAATATTTCATCAATATATTCTTGTTCATAATTCAATCATATGAATTCAAACAGGGGGTCTTGGCTGCCATTTTGTGCCACTCTTGGCCACCATGTTGGATTTCATTGAAATACATATAAATTGCTTATGTCTGAAGTAGGGTCATATAAAGACATATTAACATATTTTATATGTGTGAAATGGTAAGGAGGGATTAGTTTCAAGTATAATTATAATGATTCAACTAATTTGAATGCATAATTTGGCAGCCATCTTGGATTTTGGTGAAAAATTTTGTTTCTTCATATATCTTGTAAGATCAATGAAATAAACAGAAAATAAAAAACAAATAAACATGTTTTTTTTATAATTTCGCAACTAGGGATGATTACAAAATATAATTTAAGTTATTTGCATGCCTGCCATCTTGGCAGCCATCTTGGATTTTAATGAAAAAATCTATATGTACGGGAAATAAATTATCTTTCTAAATAAGTACCGTACAAACAATTACATTTTCTGTATGATAGTTTATTGATGTATGATCTCAGAATATACAACCTCACATATGGGTTTCGGCCATCTTTGACTTAACCGATCTCCAATCATCTGCTTTAGCAGAGCATTGGCAGAATTTTGCCTTGCCTTGAAATACATCGGACATGTGAATTGGTTGAAGGTGGGCTGATTGAAGTCAGATCCCTCTGGAAATTTGGAACCGACCATAAATGTATACTGGGCCAAGAGCCCAGAGTGTATCCACATTCATTTAAAGCTTTACCTTCAGCGAAAATGCCATACTTCTCTTGTACGAAGGAGGTGTCCAATAACGGCTGGTGGCATCACAGTTGGGTTTCACCACCTGTAGCATGCTCCCACCTGTGCTGTTTACTTCATTTTGATTCATGCAAGGTTGTCATTATGTTGCTATTTGTAATTTGTCATTATTTTATCCTCATGGATAATGACTTCCAGGGAGTCATCTAATCCATGTCAGGATTCAAAACGTGTACGTATAACGCCTGTATCACAATGCATACGCACTGACCCGCACCAAGCCAACAAGGTGTGCAAGAGCCTGGGATAATTGTGTAGATGACACTCCTAAGCCACCTCAGCAAGAGAAGAAAAATTGAATCCACAAGGTCGCTGATGTAATACCTTATCAACGCGTAAGGTGAGGACCTGTTCGCATCTGTTTGAATGTCAATGATTGCACATTACTGATCAGCGACCATGATGCAGAAACACCTCTCATGGGGCCGTACCGGACTGGCAGTGACTCCATCACCACCTGCCACACCAATGGCCTTAACCATGTTAACAATCCATTGTAAAAAGATATCTAAAAAGCACATGTTATGAAACATCACATGATTTCTAACTTCTAGCCCTTCCTATCAATGGAGACGGTCTAAATGTCAATGACTCATTGATACTGACGCGAGACTCAAAAGAGGAGCACAGGCTGAAACGTACACAAAAATGACAAAAAGTACACACTCATAACCCTGGAATCAAGTTAGAAGAAGACTCTGCGAAGCCATCTGTGAATAAAATCCTGATTCTACATTGGCGGTTATCGTGAGATGAGAGGTAACCTGCAACTGTATATCCGCATCATCAGATCATGCGGAGTTTGTTTCCAGTATCAAGAATAAGAAGAAGAAGAAGAAGAGGTGTAAGACAGACCGTTCGACTGATCATGCTGGCAGTGGCCATGAGTGGCCAAGACTGCCGCTATTCCATACGGGCCCTCTTTTCAATCAAATGGTTTTACAATGGCCACAAGGATTCATTAAGATGAAATCAGGTTCGATGAGACCTGAGTTACAGATGTTGAACTGAAAGACCACCATTATTGATTCGGAACATGAAACATACACAAAAACAAGGGAAAATATGCCAGAAATCTAGATCAAATTCCAATCTATCACAACCCTAGCAGCACTCTACATCGGAAAAAGGAACTTGGGTTGTTACGTTCCATCATGGGTCCGTCCCTGGACCTATCCAATTCACCATTCACACTTAACCTAGGGACATTGCAAAGCATCACGACGGGGGTTATCATCTCTACGTAGACGATACTCCACTCTAAGTTGCCTTCAAGCCATGGCGTGTCAGACTTTGCTGCATGCCAGAAGATCTAGGACTGTTTGACTGCGATGCAGATGTGGATGTCGGATGGACAGTGATTTCCTGAAACTGAACCAAAATAAAACATACATTCAACTTTCCTAAAATACATTCAAGACATGTTGATTGAAGAACACTAGATAACTGTCAGTCTTCCGCCCCTTGCATGTGATCCCGTAGTTGTGTTTCATGTGCCGAATCAATCATAGTTGGAGTCTTTTGGTTCAACATACGTCACTGAGGTCTCATTGAACCTGATCTTATCTTAATGCATCCAATTCTAGACCATTTGCTTGAAGAGAGCTAGGCTTGTCCAAAATATCGTTAATCTTGGTCACTCATGGCCACTGTCAGCATGATCAGTCGACCAGTTCGTCTTGGACTCTCATCTTGAAGGGTCGTTCCAATGGTCTGATAGGTCACAATAACCGCCCACGTAAAAGCAGGATCTTGTTCCCAGATGGCTCCGCAGTGATTTCTTCTAACTTTATTCCAGGGATAGGAGTGTGTTCTTTTTGTCACATTTGTGTAGGATACAGCCTTGAATTTTACCAGACGTTGATGCCGTCCTGGATGTACTCCCCTTTGGGGTCTCTCTGAATTGTTAGTGTCTTGGACGATGAAGATCACTAATGATGCTTTGTTCTGCCCACAGAAATAGCATTACACCAATGATCCATTGTTCTTAGAGTCCTCTCAATTGATAGGCAAACCTAGGAGTTAGAAATCATGTGATGTTTCATGTGATTTTCGGACATCCTTATAAAATGGATTGCTTATACCATTCGTGTGACATGTGGTGAAGTCACTGACCAACCAATATGTTCCCAAGATACTAGAGGCGTTTCTGCATTTTGGTCGCATCATGCAATCGTTGACATCCAAACAGCTGCCAACTGGTTCTCACCAGTCCTCACGCGTCTATCAGCTATTGGACACCTCATTTGTACTAGAGAAGTATATAATGACACTTTCGCTGAAGGTAAAGCTTTAGCTGAATGTGGATACACTCTCGGCTCGATTCCAAATTTCCGGAGGGATCTGACTTCACTCAGTCCACCTTCAGCATGTTCAGGCAATGCACATGTCTGATGTATTTCAAGGCATGGCAAAAGTCTGCCATGCTCTGCTAAAGCAGATGATTGGAGATCGGTTAAATCAAAGATGGCCACCAAGGTGGCTACCAAGGTGGCTACCAAATCCCGAATTGGGGGTTTTATCATTCTGACATCATGTTTCAATGCTATATCTATCAATAACTCTCATACAAAAAATGTGATCATTGGACTTGAATCCATGGCACTTATTTAGAAAGATAATTTATGTACATATACATATTTTCATTAAAATCCAAGATGGCTGCCAAGATGGCAGGCATACAAATAACTTAAATTATCATTTGTAATCATCCCTAGTTGCCAAATTATCAAAAAGCATGTTCACTTGTTTTGTATTTTCCGTTTACTTCATTTAATCCCAAAAGATGTATACAAATATGTTTTTCTTCACCAAAATCCAAGATGGCAGCCGAATTATGCATTCAAATTAATTGAATTATTAGAATTATACTTTAACTAATCCCTCGTTGCCATTTCACCCACATACAAAGTGTTAATTTGTCTTTGTATGACCCTAATTAAAACATAAGCAATTTACACGTATTTCAATGAAATTCAACATGGTGGCCAAGAGTGGCACAAAATGGCGGCCAATACCTCCTGTTTGAATTTATATGATTGAATTATGAACTAGAACATATTGATCAAATATTCCATGATGCATTTTATGAACAATCATGTCTATTAGTCTTTTTATTAGATGTATTCCAAGAAATATATTAGAAAATCGTATTTTTTTGTAAAAATTCAAGATGGCCACCACGATCATCGCTAAATTACGTATTCAAATTGGTTTAAATATTGTAATTTTATTTAAAAATAATCCTTCGTTGCCAACTATCCCTAAATACATGTTCAATGTTCTTGTTATGGCCCGTTATTCAACATTTGACTTAGTTATACTTTTTTCCATTGAACTCCAACATGGTGTCAAAGATGGCCGCCAAACACACCCATGGGACACGATTTGGTCTTGGTAACATCAAAATTCTTTAACTAGACACATTCAGGTTTACAAAAATGTAAGTTAAAAAAATATATCTTTTGGGTGCATGGGAACCCCCCATTCCGACTAGACTAGGGTATCCCACTGAGCGGCGAACGTTTGCGAATTTTGCAAATTTTGGATTCGCCAACTTTTCTGACGAACGTTAGCGAAAATCAGGGTTTGCCTCTGCCACCCTGATTTTTGCCAACATTTGTCAGAAAAGTTGGCGAATCCAAAATTCGCAAAGGGGGAGAGGCGAACGTTTGCGAACATAGCGTCGCCGCTCAGTGGGTCGATTGTATATAGGAACCATATATAGTCATGTGATCGCTATAGCATTGGCGAATCAAAAAGAACGTTAGCGACACCCACTTACCTTTTGCAACCTTTTACGAATCCTGGCGAAATCCCAAATTCGTTATGTTCGCAAACGTTCGCCTCTCAGTGGGATACCCCCTTTAGATCTGTACCTATGGCCAATCAAAGGTATTTTTGAATACCTTGGTTAATTTATCTTTATCACAAACATTCCATTTCTCTCATTACAGAAACCTCTTTCACCACTGCCGAAAGAAATAAGCTACAGTAGTATGTTGACGCACAATCCTTTCTGCCCAAACCTGAAAGTTCGCATCAACCCGCACGAGTACCAAGATGTGACAACCTCTCAACCGCACTCGTGGTGGAGCAAGCCGGATGAAACGACAAGCGCACAGTATTCGTTTTACGAGGTCGTCAACGTGCGCGAGACCTATCGCGTGTGTGACGAAGTTGAACTACGCATCCACGCGCTCAACGGACGGAACGAGGCCAAAGTGTCAGGAGGTGACTACTTCCGTGTGAAGGCATTTACCCTCAACGACACGTTCAAAGCTGGCACCAGCTCGGACGGTGAGGTTTGGGACCATGGCAACGGTACGTACTCTGCCTACGTCACGTTAAAGTGGGAGGGGCTTGTGGAGTTCAATATCACGTTGATCCATTCTAGCGAGGCGGTTTGGCGAATCGATTCATTTCCTAAAGAACGACCAATGAGGTTCAACAGAAGTGGTTTGTACGTGTCGCGCAAAGATGAGGCTATACGCGAATATGTGACCTGTAATTGGATGAAATTCACAAGCGCGGTAAGTTTTATCACTGCGGAGATCGCATTTTTCATATCATTTGACAACCATGTCCTATATAATAGTGCTACTCAGTTTTTATTTATGCATGCACAAACTGCCTAAACAGAGTTTAAGGGCAAATCTGAATTTTAGTTAAGCGTCACCTTCTCAACAAAAGACAAAGACAAAATAAGTAAGACAACGAAAAGTTGAAATAGTTAAAGGGGACCACCAGGCAAAGAACAACACATTATTATATGTTTTGGTGCCGTTTGTGATATCAAATAGATATCCGACATTTTGCAAAGGGTTGTGTAATTCATAAACAAAGCAATTAATTTCTACCACTTACGGAACCACTGCTATTTCCTGGTTTCCATACGGGCCAATCATTTGCGAGTGCGCCAATGCTATTCACGCGCAAGTTTGTAAACAGATTCCCGGGTGATTCGTTCGCTCTGCACACATTGCAATTCACCGCACACATAGCAGTCTGCGTAATTCAGACCGCATGAACGCATGCTTTAGAATGGTGATGCGTTTCCAATTATATATGTTTTTCTTTCTGGAAACATAATTTTTGTGAACTTGTTGATGGTATGGAATACTAAAGACGTTACCTTTCTTTAATAAGAATATTATTTTTGGGTGGTGGTACCCTTTAATAAATAAGTTTTCTTTCGTACTTTTAGGAGGAGCTGTGTACGGTTTCCGACCCCGAGACAGATGGGACATCGTGGTACTGTGGGAAGCCGAAAAATAAAGACTTGTCATGCAGCGATTGGATATTCAATTATAGTACCAGGAAAGAAGTTGCTAAGGCGGAACTTAAAATCTTGAACAGTTTAGAGAAGCAGGCCCTAGTCGCGTAAGTTCTACACGTTGTATTCATTCCGATGTTAGGCATATCTTTTTTAACATTTTGAAATGATTTACTATATAATTACAATAAATATACCATAAAATTCAAACAATTTAAGCTGCGTTTCCATTATAGCGAATTTCCGCGGCGAATGTTTTTTTTTCGCAGCGAATTATTGAGAAGAAAAAACGCTATGAGGAGCGATTTAAAGAATTCGCTTGCGAATATTCGCCATATAATATGAATAACACTAGTTTGGTCCGTGCGAATGTTCGCGGCGCAAATTCGCCGCGGAAATTCGCCGCGGAAATTCGCTCTAATGGAAACTCAGCTTAAAACGACTGGCCATGTGATATGAGCAATATTGTGTAATAACTTCCGACCATTTAAAGAGTGTATCATATCAAAATAAAAGTCTTACCCTACGAATGAGGTTAAACAGGTAGCAGTAATCTTACAGGAAACAACAAAGACTGATCGATTCAAACTCCAGCCAGATGCCGGAACCAACGGGTAGAATGACGTGAGCTAAATTGGATTCGAACTACCGGCTACCAACTACCAGATACCATACGGAATCGGTAGATCCACGTTCGAGGGAACTATACATCCATGCAGCAGACTAAACGACAGTACTGTCGCCAAATCACCTTTCTCCAACATGCCTCTTAAAGGTGTATCATTTCAATTATTATTTAGTTATGTTTGTGGAATCAACCCAACATTCGGGGAAACTCAACAGTCGGCTTTTACGGAGTGTTGTCAATACACTAGACTCGATGGCTGGTTACGACACCGTTTCCGGTCAAGATAAGCAGAGCCCGTTCCCTGTTTGACGTAGATCTCTCGATTCTTCTCCACCGCTGGAATCCACTCACGCTGCACCCGAATCTTGCAGAATTGTACCGGCAATCAATCTGCTCAGCTCTCACCAGTCTGATGAGCGACAACAGTCCTTGAACTAGATAATTGACCAGTCTTTGTAGCTCCCTGTAGTATTCTCTGATCCGTCTGCGCTGTTATTCGTTGGCATATATATCTGATCCGTCTGCACTGTTATCCGTTGGCATATCTGATCTGTCCTCGCTGCCCCCCGTTAGGCTATCTGATCCGTCCTCGCTGCTCCCCGTTAGGCTATCTGATCCTTCTTCGCTGCTCCATGTTGGCCTATCTGATCTGTTTTCGCTTGTCCCTGTTGCGCTATCTGATTAGTCTGCGCTGCTCCCTCGAGCTGATTACCAGTAAATACAGAAGTTGGACGAGAGTTCTAAAGACGGCGTGTCCTAGGTATGTAGGAAGACGGTTGACGGTTAGTGCTGGATGAATCAGCCCATCTACTACTTTGATTCCACAAATATAACTAAATAATAATTTAAATGATACACTTTTAATAGGTTTACCTAGTTTATTTGTAATATCAACTCTCCACGACTAAAATCGACACATTCTTTTCGATGTAAGTCGTGGAGAGTTTAGATTTAAAATGTACCAACTAAACCTCTACAATATACGATTTCTTGTTGAATTTGGAAATATATTTTTAACTAATAAATACTTCAACGTTTCTCGTTACAGAGGAAGCAGGCTCATTTCAGGGAACACGACACATATTGCAGTCCACGCCCAAATTAATGGTGATATTTTGGAGGCCAGTAGTCGTCTTCCTCCGTGTAACATTCGCAGCACCCTCAGTACAACATCAGTAGCTGGCTTTTACCAGAACAACCGCTGGTTCTCTCCTTACTGCTATACTAAGAAGTTTTCTACCAAGGAAAGCATGATTCAATGCCTGACGAATAAGACAATCAATTTCATTGGAGATTCAACAATCAGAAACCTATTTTCCTGGCAGCTGGCGCATCTTCAGATCGAACCATACGAAACTATTGACTCGTCGTCACCTTGGTACCATCCAAATCATGGCTCAATGATCTCGCAAAATATTCGCCTAAACTACCAATTCCACTACTTCCCGTTGAACTTTTTCGGATTGGTGAACATATCTCAGTTCCAGCAAGAGAAACACGTTATCGACAGCATCGATACGGAAGGTGATGTGGTAGTGTTCGTATCGCTCTGGGCGCACGTCGCGTACCTACCAGTTACGTATTACCGGACGCGCATCATGGCTATTCTGGATGCGGCCGATCGTCTGTACCAGAGGAATCCCCGTGCTGTGGTCCTCTTCAAGAGCCCAAACACACGGACACACTTCATGTCATTACGTTCTTCTGTCTTATATAGCGACTGGTACACGAGAAGGCAGATGTGGGTGTTGCGGGAAATGTTGGGATCGCGGCCCCGGCCATACATCGGCATCATCGATGTCTGGGGCATCTCTTTGGCACAACTTGCAGCAGACAATATTCACGCCGAAGTTCCACATGACATGAACTTCAATCGCGTGCTTCTATCTACAATTTGCCCGTAACAATATATCGAAATTGCATTGTTCATGGATCGGACTAGATCTAGACGTAGCAAGCGTGCTCCACGAACCGATCCCCAGTAACGATTTGAGGCCATTTGCCTCCAACAGAAAATATATCCAAAAAAAAAAAAAAAAAAAAAATCGATTTTCAGCTCGTGCGTCAATTTGCGGTTCCTTGAATCCTAAATTGTGATATTTTAACCTGTATTTGGCGCTCTCAATTTGACACTTTCATTCTACCTTTCAATTATCGATGTGTATAGAAACCGATTGATACGTTGATATTGGACATTTCATGTATCTAATCTCTATGAGCTTTCCTTACTGACCTAATTTCGTATATAGAATTAAGCGGCACTCGAGTTGAGGCAGGGCCCGTGAACACAAAATCAAATTTTACTTTGCTTCCTTCTATAAGCATAGGCGAACGGGCACTTTTTTCCCAGTGGGGCTGATGGCTTTTACCCGAATACCATCTTCCTCATTTGCACCTTTCAAGCAACGACAAAAAAATGTATCGATATACTTGTTATGATTTTGCTCGAATATGATATGAGTATGCCCGAATGCCCGAATATCATGAATATGATATGCTTTTGCCCGAATGCTTAAAGACATCCATGTAAAGTGTCTAACTCCACGAAAATTACTTGGAGCTTCCTCAGTTCTCTTCTGCCGTGTTGTTTAGCTTATGGTAAGAGAAGCATAAAATAGGGTTATATTTTTTCAAATGTCCCTTCAGTATGAAGATATTTATCATTAAAAATAATTATTTCAAAAGCGTTAGCTAACGCTTTTGGATAAACGTACAATTATCGTAGTTGAACATAGCGATAGCGGGCTCTGGCCTGTGGGGTGGCCGGGGCGCACGACGCGTCGTGCTGTCGAATGTTTTGGCTGCTCCGCGGGCCACAGTTCGTTGTCGTTGGGCTGAGCGCGCGCAAATTCTGTACCGTCTGTATGTACACGTGTGCAGAATTCGTCAACTTCGGACGATTATTACTGCGACAAATCTACGGCAGGCCATCAGTATTCGGTGATAAAATATGAACTCAATATTCGGGTTTTTCACTAGGTAAACAGTGGACGTTTTCTTTCAAACTTTCACAAATCTTCTAATTGTATTTTACAATGATATTGATATAGGATTGAAGTCTCAAATGTCATTTTGTGCAATATCTGACACTTTACAGGGATCACTTTAATGAGTTTGCCCAAATATGACATGCTTTTGCCTGAATGATGGGCGTTTGTTTTTGCCCGAATATGCCCGTTTCTACCTCCAAGAGGATGCAGCCCATCCCCCCCCCCCCCCCCCCCCCCCAGCCGATGTCCCCGCCTTCTATGCTATGATTCTTAATCTAAACATGTATTGCCTACTTTATTCGAAAATGATTTTTTTTTTCATTACTGCTTAGGCCTATCATGTAGAATAGACTTACGCTAGTGCAGTTATCAATATGGGCCTATTTTCCAGTAGACAATTAGTTGACCCGTAACAGAAAGAAAACTGTGTATCACACAGTGTGTACACGCTGTCGAACACTGTGTTTCACACTTCGCAGTGAGGAGCTGTGAATAATATTGTTTATGTGGGTCTTAAATAGTTTCTTTAAATGTTATAAACATACGATATAACTAGATGTTGAATTCGTCACTTTTGACGAATTAAGGTTATACATATCGATTTATTATGATAAAAGGATGATTCCAAAAATAACTACTCAATCATCATATCAATAATAATAGATTCCCCCCCCCCCCCCCGAAAAAAAGAAGAAAAAAAAGAAAGTTAAAATATATTGCCTTGGATTCGAACCCACGACCCTTTGATCTTGTGTCACAAATTATACCGCGAGACCAACATCAGATCTCTTAAGGAAAATGGGAAATCGGGAAAAATACATCAGTGATTGCACACAGCACTTGTCATTGTAACAGTGAATTATTTGACCTTTGAACCTAATTTACATATCCTTAACGCCATTTTCATAATCCGATCTTATCTTATGAACATTTTTCCTTTCATTATACCATACATGTGTGCTGAATTACATGTCCGCGGCGTACGTGGTTATTGAGTATTCATGCTTGATTTATTTGGCCTTTAACTGTAAATATGACAATGAAATATGCATTTTCGCGATTTGGTGTTAACTTATGAAATGATGGGCTTGCAAATCCCTATCTACATGCGAAATCTCAAATTGATAGCATAATTCCTTCAGCAGTTATAGGTCGATAACATACGTTTTGGCTAACCCTCAATTTGTAACAGATTTGAACTCTTATTTCCAATCAAACAATTAATCAGGTTCCAGTAAACAAAACGAAATGTTGTGAATAGATTGCGAATAGAGCATGACATCAGCTACGATATATCAAAATTTGGGAGTAAATTGATAGAGAATAAGCGAGATATGGTCGGAAGTCTGCTGTGATTGATTTCAAAATCGATTAAAATAAGTTAAAATGCGCATTTTCAACTTTAACCGTCAATATGATGACTTTATAACATGTACTCGTCATAAATGAGGTATGAATTCGTATCTACAACTCATAACCTATCCGAATATTAAAAGAAAATTGGGTGTTTGTGAACTTTTTAAAAAGTTATGGCCAAATAAAAAAATTATGTTTTTACCATATTTTGCCAATTTGCGTGCGCGCGTAATTTTGACTTTGACGCGCGCGTACTCCGTTATTATGAGTCAAGAGTGGCTCAAAATGATAGGGTGTATTAAGGAATGTGTAAGGATTGCAAAACATGTGAAAAAACGACATTTTCCCTGTTCATTTGCGTTACGCGCGCAAATACGCGCGCGCCGACGCGCACGCGCGGACATTTTTGAAACGCTTAAAATTGTCTGAAACATATAGTAAATTACTCGGGTTAGGGTTTTGAGCATTTGAAAAAAAAAATTTTTAATTGACGGACGCATACGCGCGCGTTTCCGAGTGTAATTGCATGCGCATGAGCTTAAAAGATGAACATTGACCTGATAAATATTGATGCGAAATTTGAATTGAAATTGATATTTCATGACTGAGATATGATGATTATTACAATTTGACAAAATGGCGTCTTGATGACGTCATAGTGATGTGACGTCACTGAAAAGCTTCGCAGTTCTAAGTTAGATCATGATCTATCATCATGTGACGATTCATGACAATTGATTCATGCGATCTTGAGATATGCGACGGACAAAATCGGAAGAATAATAATACAAATTCGAACGAAATCAATAGGTTATACATATGTATATGTATAACCTAATTATAC